>JAKSZP010001605.1:0-114290 GCA_022478985.1 Massospora cicadina
GCGGCCATGCTTATGTAATGGAACATTTTTACCCAACGATATAAGAACACATCACTTAGTTAAATAATAACCACTACCAAAATATGCATTATATTACTTTGGCAGTTTCAACCCATATACCCATAATCAATCAGTGCCTCTGCCCAATTGATTTACACACATAATTGATTAATGCTTATATCATTAAAAGAACCTAATATAAATACAAGCACAGTTAAAAATTGGGCCCAATATACATTATTTAGTCATCAACATTAGGATCAAATATATGAAAAACTCCTAATAATTAACATCATCCCACATCCCCAATAATTAACTGTTGATTATCCAGTTAACTGACAATCTCACAACTGATATATGTAGGCCATTATCAATCTAGAAACATTTAATCCTTTATGAGCATATAAAATTTTTGTACTATCATATAGTCACTGCTGGACAGTGCAGTCATAAATTTCCAATATATCCCCCGGCTTGACCAGTTTATCTACTGAACAATAGCACAATCAACCATAAAATTCATTTTATCAGTTCTACAAAGCCTTTGGGGAAGATACCACCTTGTTTCAAGTCATGAGTTGTTTAGCATAAATGAGCATACTGTATTGCCAACATCAATCTTGTGCCACAAGTCACGTGGATATATATTTTAAATTAGCGAAATTGCCATAAACTGCAGCCCTTAGATGGATACTGGGATTGCAACAATCTTAATGAGTCAGTGAAGAATTGGAACCAATCAAATCGTGAAGTTAGACTTCATCTACTTGCTTGATGCTCCTCCTTCAGAAACTCATATGGTATATACTTCAGAACCTGCAGCGATTTTGCTCCCTGATGTTCATCAATCATCTACATCTGACCAGAATTTCCACTTGAATTTATCTTCCATTTGTCACAGATGTATAAACTGGTAAAAACATATTTGGAATTGACTATAGGTAATGGTCCCCATCTGACACTCCATTATGACAAATTGAAAATAAAGGCATCCAAAGCACTTCAGTCAGCTTTTAACCCCATGTGCAAGGACCAGCTTTTGGACTGTGATACCATCATGTCTGCGCTAAGGTTTGTAGGCCAGGTCATCCATAGTTGGGTTGAATCGCTTACTGTTGCCCCAAATTTCATCTTCCATTTTATTTTATATTCTGTGAAGTGCATAGTAGCCATCCTCAAGATGCTGTTAGGTCAGTTCATAACTATCTTTGGGCCAGGTTGCTAAACAGATATTACCCTTATGGACATCATTAGAGGTATGGTCCAACAACCTCACCCTCATGGTCTGTGCTCAATGACAGATCATATGAGTACCATAATCAATGATTCTTGGCATCAGGCGTTAAAGTTCCTTTTTCTAGCTCCAGCGCCATACCAGGATTATTTAAATTTAATTGCTGACTGTATTTTACTGTATACCTGTTTTACCTCCCCAGGTTAGGGGTCAGGCAGTTGGCAAGCACAGACTTTGATATAATGCTTCATATTATCACACCATTCCAATACTCTAATCACAAGCAGAAGACTTGGCTGCAACTGGGTCTATCTTTAGTGAGCATCCACGCTTAAATTAATTATCTATTTGAGTTGGGCCAAACTGGGGACAATACTGCACCGATTAATGGGGAAGTTGAAATCAATGGGAAAGGAGGATAAATCTCAGTAAACCTCCAAATGCAGCGTTCTGATAGGCTAAGAACTCCATGGACCGCCTTGCTACTTGCTATCTTGGTTCAGGGCATTGGTGCGCAACGCCAACACAATCATAAATTATCCCCATAGAAAGTTTATCTATTGGAATTTAACTTGAGAGAAAATGGTCATTGAGTCCATACTCTTTTACTGGGAACCCTCCCCTATACACGCTTAAATTGATCTTGATAATTTGTCTAAAAAATAAGTGGTTCATCCCCCTCCATCAAGAGGCGTTGTAGGCGGCTGAGAGCCCCTAGAGAGGATTCCACTGGATAAAAATATAATGATACTAAAGTTCTTTTTTAAGTTTTTAAATATATATAGATGCAAAGGGGAGGATACCCAAGTGGTAGAGTAGGGACCTCTACCGCTGTCTCCCCAAGTTCAATTCCAGTACTGGGACTTTGGGTAGGGGACAATTATGACTGTGTTGGCGTTGCGCACCAATGCCCCAAACCGAGATAGCAAATAGCAAAGGCGGTCCATGGAGTTCCTGGCCTATCATATGCCGCGCATGGAGGTTTTCCAGATTTTATCCTCCTTTCCCATTCATTCAATTTCCCTTAATTGGTGCGGTATCATCCCCAGGTTGGCCCACCTTGAATAAATAAGAAAATATATATTTAGATGCTTTTCTAGTTCCAAGTCTATAAAAAATTTATCATGCATATATTACTAAGTAACCATTTGACATGGCTTTGATTGTATTGTAATCTATTCTCAATTTTAAGATTAAATTATATGCCCTGTCCATAAGGCATCCAGCTTATTTCTGGTAACCAAACCTATGGGTATCACAATAAGTAACTCTATTGCCAAATTAAAAAGTTATGTGATGGCAGGTCAATTTTTACCATCTTATCTATTATTACTGATTTAATTCCTAAAGGCTGAATCAAAATCCTGGAATAATGATTTAACATAATATTTTATAATCAAAATCAAATATCACTTGAGGCTCATCCCTAAAGTTAGTTACAGTATCAGGTAATAATTTGTTGGCAATGTTGCTCACATCCATAGAGAAATTCAAAAGGACATAATAACCATTGCTTAACGGTAGTTAATTGTTGAAGTCAAAGGTCACTGAGCTCAGGTAAGATCACCATATGGACATCTTACCTAATACCAGTTTTTATAACATTACCACTAAGGTAACATTTAATCTTTCAACCAGTATGTTTATCTCTGGCCAATATGGGACTGAAACTACCTAGTTATTACCCATTAGTGTAATGAATGAAACCTCCTAGAAACCGTTTTCTAGATGCCTTACTTCAGTGCCATTACTTGACAAAATAAGTCCAATGCTAAGTTGGATCACTAAGATAAGCTGTTAATGGTTGATGCTACCATCTCATATTAAACCTTTTTATTTAGGAAAAATCTCTAATGCAGAGAAAAAACAACAGGTAAGCAAGGATGCAAACCCCCAAAGTAAACTTCTTTTATCTAACATAATAAAAGTGGTGAGCTAAGGGACTCCCAGAATTTCTCTGGAAGTGCAAACGTGACAAGAAAAAGACAGAACAACTGGGGAAGGTTATTGTCTCAAAAGCTCAAGGTTTTGTTCATACGTCAAAACCTTGTCACGCCATAAAAATCCATGGAAGGCATGGGGCCTAAACGTCCAAGAAAGCTAAAAAATTCCAAACTGATGTTCAGAATGGTGCGGGCTTGACCTTTTCAAGGTGACCCTTCAGGGGGCCCTCACCAAGCCATACATTGGTCTAAAAAGAGCCTAAAGAATAGCTTGGGGAGGACCATCTAGTACTAAAAAAAATAGCTTGGGGAGGGCACAGCCCTAGTTCTGAGCTGACCTCAATCAGAAATCCCCCTGAATTTTGACTTCAGGATTTAATAGCAAAGTTTTAGTCAGTAAAATGTGACAACAGGAGGAATTTTAACTCTCTTTCCACTTGGCATAACTTTTTGAGAAATTCTTATGGTTAATAAAAAGTAAAACCATATAGCCCACCATAGTTTCACTCCAATGTCGTCGGATTCCCTGCCAGCTGCCCAGTGCAGGGCAGCGGAGAAACTCCATCCACCATTTTCCATCCAACAGGAAAGCTCGCTCAGACTGTGTCAGGCAAACAGCAAGTAAGAATTAGACTGGCCTGCCAGCCTAGGTGCTGGAGCACCTGAACGTCAAACCAGAATGCCAAAGGCACTGCTGCTGGTATGACAGATATAAAACTAGAAAAGAGTTTTGCTAATTCCTGCCGGTGAGCCAGAATCTCATACAGGCACATAATAAAATATCAGACAAATACAGCCATTATCCCTGAGGGGTGTGTGAGTGTTGGCAGGATAGGCGGTTTATTTCTCAACATAAAAGATTAAATTTAGGGAAAGGTTTTAATGGAAAATAAAGGAAGAAAAGTCAACCAACAATTTTATCAGTGTAATGCAACTTATTAAATAGTAGTTGATTGATGAGGAAACAAGCTGGGATTGGGTCCCTCAAGTTCACCTAACCAGAAAATATTTGAGAATGGGGGCAGATAAACTCAATGGGAACTGACATTGAAGGATTTGGCATCAGGCTGAGTCACTGTTGGCTTAACCTTGAATGCCTGAACTGAGACTCAACTGCATTTCCAGTGGTTGGCATGATGGCATCTAGCCCAATGAGCAACAGGAATCCCCCAAGGCCACCTTATGTAGGGGCAGTTCCAATTGGTTGGGAACAGGTTTGGGATGCCCAACTTTCCTGAGCCTGGTCGCTGGGCCATTTGTTTGGTCAAAAGCATTGCATCAGCTGCAACGCCCAATTTTCTGGAAGGGAGCTTCGAACTATCATTGATGGTGTCCAATGCTGCTATTTGCACATCAGGAATCAACCCAATGATTTTGGGAGGGGGTAATTTCAACGATTGTGGTATTAGCCAAATCAAAACTGTCAGCATTTCCAGCTGATGAGTCAATCTTTATTACTTTTTGACTATGTGGATTCTGACCATTGGGCTTGTTTCCACTCGTTTTCAGACTGATCAACTTCATTTTGGTGATATTAGCGCAAATTTCCCTAATCAGGCATACAAGTTCAGGTGAGGTGAGTGTGGGCACCTGGGGAGGGATTCAAAGAGGGAGGGCTGTTACCCAGCACTTGTCTACCACATGGGCGAGGTCGCCCTGGGTGACGTGGGGTACAGCAACCTTCTTTGGAGCCTTTTTACTCAAAAATGGGAAGAAGGTCCTATTGACACACAGGGGACGTTCCCCTGGACTTACAGACTGGCTCACCCAGTCATTCCAAACCCATGGGATGATTCATTCCTCCCAAGGATCTTGATGCCCACCTCACACAATCCCAAGTGGTGCCCCACTGCCCCCTGGTGCTCCCTCGGAGAAACATGCATTTCAGCCCTCAGGGTCAAATATGAAAAAACTTTTATTATACAATGACCAAGCCATTATCAAAGTGGCTCAGGCAGTGATGACACCAGCCTGTTTTATTGACTTCCACCCCTATAAGGGGTAATTTAATCTCAGCTTCACTTGTGAAGCTGATGCTGCCACTGTGGCAACGGTGCCCCTGGTCTTCCAGGATACACCTCTCCCAACAACACGCACCCAGCTCCCAGCGTATACCACCTTAGTAGTTCAGTTTTCTGGTTTGCCTACCCACCTTCCCCCTGTGGTGCTCCACCAGGAGCTGATGGAAGATTTGGCAGCCTATGGCTCCAACCCCATCTTGCTATTTGTGGTCCCAAATGGGGCCACATGCCTCGCTGGGCCTCAGGTGTATGCCACAATCAGCCCTAAATTGAACAAAATTGCCCCCTCAATTCCCCTTTGCACTGCTATCCCATCTTCCCCCAACCATCCATTCTGGGCCCACGTCAAGGGCTAATGGACGATTTTTCCATCCTGTCTCAGGTTAGACCACTTGAAACACAAGTGCCCATATCTAGCAGCTTCTGATGGCGCTGATAGTTCATCCAACAGCCACCAATCTGCCACCCACCCTGTGCCAATTACAGCATGGGGTATAATCCTACCTCCCCCTCCCCCAAAGCCTGTTGCTGCAGATGTACATGCAGCCACCAATCAGCCTCCACCGTGACCCAGTTCCACACATGAATCTTTCAATCAAGTGCAGGATTTTACCCCAGTCTGATCCCATGCAACATCCAATAAAACAACCAATCCTCACCATACGCCAATTCCCTGATCTAATTTATCCAGAACCCATGGGAGTTTTTGGGTGAAATTGATGAATCAGGTAATATCAGTGAAGAACCATCACTGCAAGTTGACTGGTTCTGCAATGCAAAATGGGATGCAGAATTCCCCCTCATTTATATGCCTCAAAGCCAAATGCTGAACCATTCCACAGTGATTGTCATGGATTCAGCTAAGAAGAACTGAACTGGGCTCCCAGTTGGGGTGCGCAAGCACCCAGTGGAGGCCCCAGAATGCCAAAGGCATAGCAGTCTAAGTGACTAAAAGAAGTGGGGTTCTATTGGAAATGCGAGGAAAGTAAAAGTTAAGTAACGTTTTGGAGGCCCCCAGGGCAAACCAAATGGTTGCGTTGGGGGCAACCGCGAGTCTTGCAGGGGCAATCCCCAAGGGCGGGAGAGGCAGGGAGGATGACGACTCATCTAAAGTTTGCAGTTGCTGGCCTTCAGCTTCAGGTGGGGGGCTTGCACGCCAATGAGGGATGGCACAGAGGACAATATATGATTCAATATGTATGAAGAGGTATAGTAAGACCCTTGCGAGGGGTTGGGACCAAGCTTTCCCTGGATGGGACGCTCTAGGTCCCGCTGGTGGGCTGGGCCAGCAGCAGCAGAGGCGGCTATAGAAGCCAAGCCCACACGCTGTGGGCTAGGGATGCCCAGGGGCTGCTCTAGCCAGGGAGCAGTTTCAGCGGACTTGGTGACCAAATGGATGGAAGGGTCTCCATTAAATGGACGCATGAAAACTAACGAAGCAGCAGGTTCATCATTGGGGGCATGGCAGATTATCACATTTGTGATCCGCTGCCATGTGGCGGGATTGAGCAACTGGACAATCCAGTTGGCAAACATCGACAGGAGGATTTAGGTTAATGCACATTTAATTGGATCAGATGATAGAATATTTATAAAATTATAAGAGGTAGATGCAGCCTGCGGAAAGCTAAATGAATAATTTGGCTTTTATTGATTAAAAGAAAAGAGAATGAACTGACAACTATCCCTGGGTGAGGAAGTTGGCTTTTAAACTGGGCTAGAAGCCTGGGGAGGTATCAAGGGATTGGTTATTTGAAGTTTGATGAAAGGATATAGTTGGCTGGCTCAGAGGGGGTAGAAAGCTGCTCACAATTTTGGCAAAAGTCTAGAACATTTTTGCAAATTTTCCCAGAATCTTGGGGCCAAACCAAGTCAATACTACAAATCTGGGTCCTGGAGGCCCAAGCCAGCCTGTTTGCATGGCTCAGATGGGCTAGATTCATCCCAGGAGGCAGGGGTCCTTGGATCGGATTAATTGCAATTTGAGCTGATCCCTCAATTGGGCTATAATGCAATCTGACCTCCCTGGATCCCTTTTGGAGCGTTGGGGCAGATGATTCAAGTTGTTTGGGCCCAGGTTTGCAATATGAGCTGTATTCCAATCTGATTTCTGAAGCAGGCCAGTCCAGACTGGCTCCCCCAGTCTGGAAATTGCTGGCTGGGCTCTGATGTTGGAAATCACCATTTTCTTAAAATCTGGATATGGTTTTCCTGGGGGGTGGGTGGTCCCAGGGGCCTCTCCATGCACCCTGATGTGTGCAATCTCCCTGCAGACCCCTTCTATCAAACTTGCCAGGGTAGAAGAGGAGGGAAGAGATAGGAGTGAATAATCTTTGGGTGGGAAAGCCATCACCCAGCGCTCATCTATCACATGGGATTAGGTCGCCCAGCTGTAACAGAGGGTCCACTGGACCTTTGGGCCCCTTTTCATCCATAAGGGGTGCTGATCCCTATCCAGTTGCAAGGGCTGGTCCCCAGGACTTACAGTGACCACCAGCTGCAGAAGAAGAAGCTGCCACACCAGATTGCCATCCCCTCCACAAAGCCACCACTAAATCAGTGGCAGCGCTTGCAGGAGGAATTCCACCTCCTGTTATACTAGAAAATCTTACTTCAAAAAGTAAGGTTAATGTAAAACAACTTAGAAAAGTCATGGAAGCTATCTAGAACGTGTTAACTGTAACACGAAATCTGAAAGCTAAGATCACTGAACAAACATTGCAACGTTTTTTAAATTCCCAGACGCCTGCATTAAAGCTGAAAAGGCTTTAGCTAAATATATTACTGCCATTTTTATGGTTGGCAATTACTCAGATGTACCAATCATCAGTGATATCAAACCACATACCACCAATGCCTCAACACCCTTGTTATCTGCCTTAACATGTACCCTACTATGGGAAGAGATAGCTGCTGCCAAAGATGAGCCCCCAATCCCCCCTCCCCTTCCATCATGGAGGGATAAGCAGTTTCCGCTGCCCACCTGGTTGGTTGTTTGGTTTGGCGTGATTCACTCAATCGCTCATTCAGACGTTTTGTTTGAATTGGTTATTTACATCATTTTAGTTTAAGTTTTTAGTTTTTAGTTCATTAATGTCCATCCCCTGGTTGGCTTACCTCGGTTAAATAAAAAAATGTGACAACATGACAACCCTTATCATCACAATTATCTTGTTCAATCTGGGTGTTGATAATTGGTGTTGACCAACCATATAATATGTTTTTTTCAATCCTAATATCTCATTGATCTCAATGCTGCCATTCCCACATCTTTAGTCAATTTGATTATCATATAAACCTCCCCGCCGCACCACCTGCATCTTTTAGTAGATCGTTTCCTTTTTCTTCATAAGACGCTTCACTATATTATCCAAGTTAGAACCTTAGTAACACAAAAATTATATTGATACACTGCCTGTACCTTTTTAGCAGTTCAATTCTTATTAATATGCCTTTAGACACTTCTCTAGCCCAACTGCCTACATATTCATTTTACTATTGCCCATGCGCCAGAGCACCATTCCATTCAAGTTCCCTCTAAAATATATTTTAGAGTGTTTTTTGGCCATTTTTTAGGATTTTTGCCCATATTCCCAGCCGGCTAGATACCAGGGATTGCTAGAGAATAATTCCCTAATGTGAGGTGAATTAGAAAACAGAAGACCCTGATTTTGGGGTAACTATGTTCAGGGAATTTTAAGCTATCTTCCTGGTCAGATCCATCAAGGGATCAATCTGGATGAATGCTTAAGATCTCATCGTGCAGAGTTGCTGACGAAATAGGGGCATCTTATAGTTAATTAACTATCAGGTGTACCAATTGGGATTGGTCAGGTTTCATCACTAACCAATTGGGGAATTAAGGAGTAAGTTGTGAGCGAGTGATGCCGCCTGCAACCAGTGAATCAATCAGTTGGTTTGTGACCTGCCTTAATGGGTAACAAGTCCCATTAGCTAAGCATGTCGCTTGCCAAATATGGTTGGTTTGCTTGGATCAAGAGGAAAACGTTAGGGACACGTTTTCTGACTCTTTCCCTTTTAGTTTTAAGTATGTCCAATGACGAAATCCTAGCCAGGATGGGAAATACCATCGCTGCTGAGATGATGATGGGTAATTCAATGACAACGACTGCCGTTTCATCAAGGAGGTGCCAACTGAGGGGTTGGGTGCCAAATTCCCTACTATAAATACCCTAAAGAATTCATTAATAAAAAACACTAAATACCAGATCACTTTTACTAGATTATTAGCTTTATAAATTTTATCAGCATCTATTTGTTCTATTCTTTCTCAGGGATATTATTGCTGTGTGTGATAATTGGGAGACTCTTTAAGATATTGAGTATTTTTCTGAGCGGGGATCCAGAGAAGAAGATGAATCAAATAAGGGCTTGCTGCTGACTGTGTGTCAAACCAGAGAAACCTTAAACGGGGATCTAAGAGTAGATCAAGTTATTTGGTATAAGGGAACGAATCCCTATTCAAGACATCATAAGTATTTCAAGTGGAAATACTGGCTGAGCGTTGGATTGAAATCTATACTACCGCTTAACTAGGGATAATATTGCCATACTAATATCAAAAGATATTATTACCATTTACAACAAAGAGAATCGCACAAAACCCAAAACTGTGCAAGTAATAAGTTTATAGGGGTTATTGGCTGAAAGTAAACATATAACCTATAAATTTTTACATTATTCAAGTGCATTGTTTCTGTCAATTTACCTCTGCCCCTAACCTAAAGAAGCTGTACTAGATTAATATACTTTTAATTTTCAACCTTTTGAACACAAGCCTTTGATGCAGAGTCAATATCTTATTAGCGGGCTAAAAATTGGATTATACCATAAGTTTCAGGCACAGCATAGAAGGCCGATAAACTGAGTATTTTCTTGATGCCAAAGTGTATATATTGGGGGGCCACACAATGGAAACAGAGATAATGGTTTGTGACAATGAGAACTGATTGGTAACAAATGTTTGAGAATTCTACAAATTGATGCTGGAACTGTAAAACTATTACTATTACAGTAGATTCTCAACTCTGGGAATACTAAACAATATTACAATGAGTTTAGTGATAATACACTTTTAAAATAATATATCAAGTTTGTTTACAAGTTTACTTTGAGGTATTTCTATTCATACAGCTATAAATATTTGTGTGCTTCATTTACCTGTGCAGATCTTTCCCCTGTTGTAACCCTGATTGTAATACTTTGGTGCTGATTAAAGGGGTCACTTCTTACAACAATATAGACAAAATATCAGATATAAATCATGTATCAACTACTTTGCCATTGGCTTTGAGGATAAGTATCATCATCAGCATATGTCTTAGGGATATTAACCAAAAAATTCATAATAGCAGTTTTTACAATGAGAGAGAGATTTTTCGCCATGGAACTCGTCACAGTAAGGACATTAACTTATCAGTCCCTAGGCTGGATGGTTAATGCACCTTGAGTACATGTTGAAGAAGTCATGGATTGGCTAATTTGCGTGTATTGACTCCCCTCTGATGCTATTGATGAGAATCACTTAGATATGTTCAGAAAGAATAAGAAAAAAGATTTCATGTATGCAAATTATTGCCTGTTGTAAGTGATGACAATGGGCGCTGTGACTCACCATCCAGGCATAGATATTCATGATGATCTCTCATTAAATGCACCTATCCATCAACCAGTGTAACGTGCAGGTTTGCGCCAATAGGTGACAAAGGAGCTGTAAAGTACAAGCCATGTCACTGACCACTTGACTGACAATCCAGCAGAGAACCACCCCTGAGACCGCACGCTATTACCAGAGTTTGCAACATATCCATGAACTAAGGTTCCAGAAATGCTGCATGCAAGCAGCAGAGTCTTTCTCCATGACTAAACTGCAAATGAAGACAACGATTGGCCTAGCTCTCTTGTCAATCTCACTGTTCTAGTTGATTTAATTAATATTTTTGTCAAAATAAACTCTTTAAAATTGATTTTAGGCAAGCAATATACTGAGTACTTTATTATGCTTTTTTGAGAAAACGTAACTGTATCTTCGGTCTCTGGTTCCTCATTTTAGAGCGTTTGCAATAATTTATATGAAATCTAAATTAGGCTTTTGAAAGTTTTTCTTTCCCATTACCATCACTTTTAGTAACATGATTCTATGCAATTTCTCCGAGATTGACAATCAACCAGAAAATATGAGCAAATTTGTCCGCAACAACACCAGTTGGGTGAAAGTGGCCAGCGCGAAAGGCCCACATCCCTCCCAACCCACCGGGGAAAATGCCCCGGCGGAATGTTGACACACCCTCCCACCAAAAAGGATGAGCACAGCGCTGCATCTGGAGTTTTGCAATTTCTGCAAAAAATGGGCGCATATACCAAATAGAACACTCCCAACCCCTGTCCTCCCTTGAGCACAGCTTTAGAATTATGGATGGTGATACTTCCCTTGAATTGTGAGAAAAAATGGGGGAGGCCTTCTCCATGACTTTCCCAAACACCATCTCAGTAAATTATAAAAATTTACATAGAGGATGGGTGAATGTCAGGTTCATGTCTGCGGATGTAGTGGCAGAAGCAGCAAAAATCATATTCTCCATAAAAATTAACAACAAAGACCACACCATCTGTACGGTGTGCACATGATGAAATGAGGCAAATGACCTATTCATTGTATTTGACTGACTTCTGAGCACCATGCATTGTGATATCCTCACAAACGAGCTCCGTGGGGGCCTCAAAGGTTACAGCATAATCAAACAATTTGAATTTGAGAAATTACCCCTCCTGCCCCACCTGTGCACAGGGAAGGCAATAGCCATTATAGAACCCAATCAGGACGTGGTAGAGGATATCACCCTCATTCCACGCATGGTGACCATCAACCTCCCCAATGGCAGCATATCTTGCCCCTTCCACATTACACCAGAACACACCCCACCTATCTGCAAATTCTGCTCAGCTATAGGCCACAAAGACCACGCGTGCCTCATCAAGTGCAGGATTGAAGCACCAGAATTTTGTGAGGACAATATGGATGAAACAAGCCCAACTTTCAGCAAAATTAAGGACTCCACTTTCGCCTTCTATTGGGGAGAAAGAGCTGATGTCGCTTTAGTTAAGCCCATTTTGTGCAAGGACTGTCATCGCGCACAGACTGCCTGCAAGCAGGCCGCGAGTTCCGCCAAGACCCAAGCTCACACTACGATTTCCCTGGAACAGATTCAGGCGGATGCCATGGCAGCACAACAGAATAACCAATCAGATTCCCTGCATATAACCCAACACAACCAAAATGATGAATTTTTTGGACACAACCAATCAAACACCTCCAACCAAGCTGGAGCAACTCCACCATGCTCCACTGTTTAATCCTCCCAGCCAATCACATGTGATCAGCAATGATATGGTTCATGCGCATGATATGGAAGACCATTTCAGACAATTACAATGTGACAACACTCATGCACAAAACCCAATCACCCTACACCTAGTTTATGCCCATCAAACCCACAGGCAAGCAGCGGAAAATTTTTTGCTGATGGGGCATGAACCAACCCACGCCAGACCCAAACTCCACGGAGTAATCTGAGCCAGAAAAAATGAACAAAACCAATACTACAACTGCTGACCAACACACTGAAACTAATCTGGCTAATCGGCCTTTTACTCACAGTATGACCTGAGATAAGGAACTGGGTGACCTCAGTGGGTCGCCCCAGCATTCCTGATGTGTGGACTACCGCAATCAACATAGGGACGCTCAACATCGCGGGAGCCAAGGCCCCACGTCCTGGGCCAAAAAATGGCTTTCCTGCACAATATTCCCATGGATATCTTGGCCATCCAAGAACCCCACTGTCCACCGGGGGGAGGAGTCATGGTCAACCATGCTCCTTCCAGCCAAATCCTTTTGGACGTACCACTGTGGGGTTGGTAATTTGAACTAACTGTGACCCTCCAATAAATATCCAAAGCACATCCTCCCACCTGGAGGGACAGCTGCTTCTAGCGGATCTTGAATGGAATGGAGAAACTTTTGCCATGGCATGTGTGTATGCCCCAAATGATCTGAATGACCGCCAAAAATTTTTCTTTAATATCCTCTCAATCCATTTCCCTGAGGCAACATTTTTCGCGGGAGATTTCAACTGCTGGTTTAACACCATTACCGACCGCTGGCCCAAGTCTAAGGCTATACCCCGCGGCCACATGGAACTACACATACTAAAGGCAATGATGGGCCTGTGTGACACCATTCCCAAACAAGCCCTAACCCTGGCCAACATGATGAGGCCCCACCACAACAATAACCAGCTGGTCTCAATGACCTGGATTGACTTGATGCTCACCCCTATAGACTTCCATCACTGAGTATCAGATTTTACAACAACAATTATCCCTTTCGTTGACCACTGGATGGTCTTGATAGCGTTATCATCCTCAGAAAAATATCAAAAGCCACCAACCTGGCACAGAGTTCACCCAAGCACCATCCATCTTCTAGAGCTTAAACTTTGGATTGAGGTGGTGCTAACAACACAGCAAGAAAGATGACCACCTAATGGGAAATTAAACGCTGAGTGGGAAATATTCAAGGCTCGAGCAACCAAGAAAGCCTGCCACCTGAACTCCAGAAAAACAGCCACAATGTCCGCGACAATCAACAAGGCTATCAGACAGCTTCAGCACTTAGAAAACAACACACTTCATGAGGGATACACCCCCCAATGGGGCCGCCTGTGGTTCCAGCTATCTACACAGGTAAACTTCCTCTTCAGAAAAAACCAGCACTACACTGAAGTATGCTACATAATAAAATACATTTTATCCAGAGAAACTTACACGGCCTAATTTTTCTGCCATTTTAAACCAATTTCGACTTTGGCAACTTGCACAAGGTCTTCCGAGCAGATGACACACTGGCGTCCACACCATCCAAAATATCAGCCAAATTACACCAATTTTACACTGACCTGTACACGGCGGATTTTGCATCACCTAGAGAAATTGAAAATTTTTTATCATCTGCTAATATTGACACTATAGCTGATCAACCAGACCTTGTCGCACCCATCACTAAAGATGAACTATGGGAGGTAATAAGATCAACTCCGCGCAACAAGTGCCCTGGGCTGGATGGCTTACCATATGAATTTTTCAAAAAATAATTTAGTTATATCGCATCAATACTACTGGCAACTATGAACAAGTGCCTGGAGGACACAACCCTTCTACCTGGCGGCCAAGATGCATATGTGGTCACACATTTCAAAAAAAGGAGACCAGGCAGACCTAAACAACTGGCATATAAGCACTCTAACAATACTGACACCAAAATACTAACTAAAATCTTAGTTAAACGTCTGGGTTGCATTTCTCAAACAGCCCTCTCCCCTCATCAGTTTGGCTTCATCCCAAATCGCTCAATTTGGGATAACATACACACAATTGCCAACATCTGCCAAGCTAACCCCACAGGCGCCCTTGCTTTCCTGGACCAAAAGAAAGCATATGACTGAGTGCACTGGGGTTACCTAGAACAGTGTCTAAAGGCTTTTAACCTACCACCCCATTTTATAAACTGGGCGCTCCTCCTAACGCGCTCAGACATGTTTGCAATCAGAGGCCCAGGTTTCCTAACCAACACCATCACCCCCCAAATGGGCCTCAAACAAGGTGACCCGCTTAGCCCCATACTATACAATTGTACCCTTGACCCTCTCCTCTGCATTGCAAACTCAAAGCTCACTGGAATCAGGTTGGAGAGACAACTACCAACCAAAATGCTCGCTTTTGCTGACGACTGCGTTGTTGGAGTCTCAGGCAATAGGGATACCAGGGCGATTGAGCGCATTATTCACAAGTATGAGTCAGTGAGTTACGCCATGCTAAACAAACAGAAAACGAAGGTAATTGTTATCGGCAAATTCAGTTCTAACTGAGCCCCACCCTCCCACCACCACACAAACCAACCAACCACACAACAACGATCCAAGCCAGTAAAACCACTGTGTTTACCCTTTGCACACCACCCCACCACCAACCCAGTCCGTTATCTGGGCATATGGCTTAAGGCCAGTGGATATGCACTTGACACCATCAAAACCAACATTTTGGACAAAATCACAAAAAGAATGACATGTATGTGGAGGAGTAAAGTTATTTTAACAGGAAGAGTTGTGTTAGCCAACTCCCTGATCTTGTCAAAGTTATGGTTTGCTGCCCACGTGGTTCCCTTCTCCGCCAACTTTACCAACGCAGTCTACAAGCTCTTGCAGAACTGGCTATGGTCTGGTTACCGCGCACCTGTCAGGCTGGAGACCATGTATGGCCCACGGAAGAAAGGCGGGATGGGGCTGCTCAACTTCACGGAACAAGCAATGTAAATCCTCGGCTCATGGGTAGCTCTCACAACGTCACCCAACCCACCATCCCCCCACTGGGATAAGGAAGCCAAAACCAACTTCGCAAGGGCACTACATCTGAGGTTTCCCTCCAACCCTGTAACTCTGATGAAGTACCTTGCAACACATCCAACCACCACTGGACCGCACAACATCAACTAATATTTAAAAAGCATCCTGTACAACCTAAGACAAGGGGATTGAAGCTTCTCCTATGCACAGCAATCCAAAGACATTCACCCTCAAACTGGTTAAGTGCAACTCCACAGGGGACAAACGGTGACTAACGCGCCTGCCCCACTACCATCCTTTTCTCTATCTTAAATTGACTACTTAGACTACCAAGACGTTCCATATGACTTGCGCACCCAAAAGCAGGTGTGGGACTTCGTCACCTGCCCCCTCTTATCCTCACAAGTGTGCTCCACAGTGTGGCGCTACATGCGCCATACGTTTAGAACAGCTGACCGCACCTTCTCAATGTTCAAGACATGCGCCATCTGCAGTAGACCCAATACACTAGCACACCGCCTGGAAGAGTGCCCGCCGTCCACGCACATCTGGGCCAATGTAATGCACTTGTTTCAACGATCACCAACAGCTGAATTCCGAATATTCCGCGATATCCTGGCACTCAACATGGCCTCGCCTATCCCCCAGACGCTAAGGGCTCTAATTGTGAGTATTGCAATATGGTCCATTCACACAATTACCCTCGACGCTTTCAACGGGATCCTCCACAATTTCAACCAAGCCATCTTCAGGTTCCACAGCCATTTGGCCGACCACTATCAAGCCTGGCTGTTCGTATCACTCCAACACAAATGGAAGAAACGGATGGGCAACTGGATTCCAATCTGGTTCCTTCGTTATGAAATTGAAAACCTCACAGTCTTCATAGGCGGTACACCCTACTAGCCCCTGAGCTGGCATGCCACTTTAGGTCTAGTCATCCACCACCTGTGGCTCCTAGCCACACCCAAGTGTGCCAAGTCATATCTTTTGAGTACCTTTGTTTTGCGCTCTCTTCCCTCTTCTGTTTTCCGTTTTCCTCTTCCCTACATAATGGATGTGTCTGTCCCCTGGTCAGCCATCTTTGAATAAATAAATTAGGCTTTTGACCAACATCCAAATCATTGCTTATGAAAGCCTCGCATCCCAAATTATGGAAATTTGGAGAATTAGAGATACTGGTCATTTGATACACTGGATCAGCCCTCGTTCTCAAATCCCTGAATCCTTACCTACGATTTCCACCTCAAATTGTTCTTCCAACTGCCCAATCCTTCAAACTTGACCTCCAAATTTGCAGGCAAATCCGGAACTATATTAATGGGGTCAATGTGCGGATAAGGCTGGCCCCAAATCATCACATCCTTCCCTGTGAATCCAAGAACTCTCAGATCTTCTCTGGACAGCGTTCACACTTCTCTGAAATCTGCCAGGTCGTTTCCTCCACCGGATATCCTTTCCACTTTATCAGGATTTGCCACTGACACCTCACCCATCGCTCATTCAGAATTTGTTTGACCTCATATTCCTAGTTATCCTTCTCCCATGGACTCAACGGTCCAGGTTGATCTGGTCCCTGCCCCTGGAATCCCCAAAGCTTTGAGCCATGGATAAATGGATGGGCCTTTAACCCTTCCAGAAGGTCCAGTTCAAACGCGACCTTGTTGATAACCTGAATCAACTTATATGGTCCCAAGAACTTTAGTATAAGATTCCAGATCTTCACTGGTACTGCATAAGTTTTCGCCACCACCAACACCCAATCTCTTGGGGCGAACAATGGGTCTGGCACTCTCCATCTATTGACAACACTTCTTCCATGCTGTGGCATGCTCCAGTTTGTTTCATAACTTCCTCTCAATGTCTGTCAATTTTTGGGATAATTCATCTGCCCCCTGGCATATCCGCCATCTGACCCCCCATCCAACGCAAGAAATGATCCATGTTTTGCAAAGAATGGCGTTATCCCTGTTGACGACTGATAGTGGTTAGTATAGGCAAACTGGGCCAGTCTGGCCCAGGTAACCCAATCATCTTGCTGATCTGAAACATAGCATTAGAGGTAATGTCTAATATTTGGTTTACCCTCTCTGTCTGTCCATCAGATTGGGGATGATATGCTGAAGCCCTAAACGGACGAATCTTCAAGTTTTTGAGCAAATTTAGCCATAATTTTAATATAGATTGGAGTCCACAATCAGAAATGGTCTCTACCAGAAGGCCACGAAGGGCAAATATCTCATTGATGAAAACCTTTGCAGTGTCTTTATCTGAGAACTTTGGGGTACATGGGAAAAACTTGGCATATTTAGTCAACTGGTTGACAACAATCATTATTGCATCCTTCCCTTGGATTTTGGGTAACCCCACAATTAAATCCACGCTAACTGACCCCACGACTGGCTTGGAATCTGGAGTGGGACTAACTTACCCGAAGGCTGCCTCTGCAAAGGTTTTGAAGGTGCACAAACCAAGCACTCCGCCACATATTTCGTAATATCCTTCTTCAGTCCAGCCCATGAATACTTAAGCTGAACCAGTTTGACCATCTTCTCAACCTCATGATGCCCCGTTAATTGGTGGTCATGAAATGCCTGCAGCACTTCCCACTGTAGTGTTGGATTTGGAACCCATACTCACGAGTCATGGTAGAAAATCCCATATTTCTTCCCATATGTACGATGAAGGCTGTGCTGTTGGTCCTCCACCATTTCCGCCCATAACTTATAACTTAATGCTGACCTCCTTTGCTTCCATCGGATCTCCCACTTCAGTTCATTCTCCTCGCTAATCATCATGGCAAATTGGTCTTACTGGAACATGGTTGCTGTGTTATACTACTCCAACTTGGCCTTCTCATATGCTAGCCCCTCATCCTGGCCCAACCAGTATGCTATGGTGGTGACAGCTCTCAGATGGTACTCTACTAGGAAATCATACTGAACTAGCTCCACATGCCACTGGTCTTGGCGCTGATTCATTTTCCTGGGCTCTGGTAAAAATACAGTGCCCAATGTTCTGTCCAAACTATAAAAGGATGACGGGCATACAACAAGTGGTGCTGCTACTCCTGCAGCACTGCAACCACCACCAGTAGCTCCTTGCATATATCAGATAGTTTGTTTTTGCTGGAATTATTTTCTGGTTTAAATAACACACCGGGTGCTCTAACCCGTCCTCCCCCTCTATAAGAATAATGCCACACCGCAAAATTCAAGGAGTTTGTCTCAACCATGAAAGATTTTTAAGTATCCAGATGGGCAAAGACTTGCATTAAAATGTGCTTCTCTTTCAGAAGATTGAATGCTCGCTCCTCTTCCTCCCCCCATACAAATGTCACATCTTGCATTAATCGTGTAAGTGGCAAGGCCAACTTTGATAGATTCTTGATGAGCCACTGGAGGAAATTCACCATCCCCAGAAAACTTCTTATGCCTGTCTGATCCGTTGGTGCCTTTCATGCATGCACCGCCTGTAACTTGTCTGGGCATACCCCTCAGGCCTTTCCAATATATAACATTCTCCAGAAATGTAACCAACTCCTGGTTAAACCCGCACTTTGAAGGCTTCAGCCGTAATCCTGACTCAGAAAATGCTTCCAGGACCTCCTGCATGTCATGTACATGTGCCTCCTAGAAACGTGAAAACTCAAGGATGCCATTCATATAAGCGATGCAACGCTGACCAATAATCTGATTGAGTACCTCGTAGATCATGCGTTGGAACACCGCCAGGGCTTTGCGCAGCCCAAATGGCATAACTAAGCATTGGAAAATTTCAAAGTGGCATTTGAATGCCGTGTACTTCTGGTGCTCTGCCCTTACAGGTGCCTGATTGAACGCATCTGCCAGATCAAGCTTGGTGAAGACGTTGCACCCCATGACCATCGTCTGGATATCTTCCATTAATGGCATTGAAAGATTCTGGCTCCATGACCACATTCAATCTCCAGTAGTCCATGCATGACCGTAGCTCTCCATTTGCCTTGGGCACTAGCAAAACAGGGGACACCATGGCTGACTTTGATGGCTTGATCAATCTTCCATATACCATTAAATTCATAAGACCCTCCAACGCGGCCTTGGCTCATCTGTTCAGCGGATAGATTGGTCATCCACAGAGGAGTTCTGACCCTTCTTTAAAACGAAACAAGAATTCAAATGCTCCATGAGAGAGAATGGCAAATCCTTTTTTGGTCTAAAGACCCCCATAAAATCTCGGAATTCTGCTGTTTAATATCATCCTGAATGCCCCCCAGGGTTCTATGCTCATCTGACTCATGGTTTCCCACCAAAAGCCTCCACTTCATCAGGGGATCCATCCTTGGGTTCAAGGTTACAGTACTGGAAGGCACATCAATATGGGGTCTTTACTGATGCCACCACCGCATCCCTAGCACTACCAGGTGGGACAGGTTTTCAATTGCACAGAACTGCTACCAGAACCCAAATGGTTCTTGCTTTATCTTTTCATTGAAGGGCTCACTCGTCATGATGGCGCCCTCCATGATGCATCAGCAAATAACACCTCTGGTCCCCTCCATACCTGCAACTTCAGGCGCTTCTCCAATGCAAGCTCAATGTAGTTCTATTCTGCCCCAGTATCTACTAGGGCCATTGCCCTTCCGTTCCTCCATCCGTGTGCAACTTTATAGGAATAAAAAGATGAGGATAAAGTGAATAAGGCGATTTATTTCTAAATGAACTTTTCAATTGTAAATTAACTAATGATTAACATAGGCATATTCCTCTTCTCCTGCCCATGGCTCACTGATCTACGTGCTTCATATTCATTTCCTTGACGCCCCCCACCTTGTACGTTTCCAAAGTTTCTTGGGGCTGGATGCCAGCCCCCAACTAGAACGACCACTATTGGGGACTGTCCATTACCTATTGACATTGATACCTTCATACTGGTCGCATGCTAGCGCCAATTGCTTTTCAACTTGTACTACTAAGGCCACTTCCTCCCCAATAGTAACCTGGATCTTTGCTGCTGCCAAAGCTGCTAGCAAATCTGCTTTCAACCCCTGGCAGAGCATATGCAAAGCTTGGGAATCTGTGACCTGGGCTGCCTTTACCAGCAGATAGAAAACCCACGCATATTCTTCTACTGAGCTATGACCCTGGCTTACTATTAAGAGTGCTGATTATTCCTTGTCTTTTGCCTCATCCAGACATGCCACATGGTCAATCAACTCCACACACTAATTCATTGAACTTGGCAAACTCCATTGCTCCTGGATAAAAACCTTGTAACCAACCCGCCAATTCTGGGGGTAATGCGTTTAACACCTGGTCTAGTTGGAGCGTGAGAGGGATATCCCCTATTGCCTGCGCCAATCATGCCAGGAAGCAGATACGTGCAGTGAAATGATGAAGTTTTTTCCAGTGCCTCCAAGAACAGTGCCACCTGAATTTTAGATAATTTGGGGTTTTCCTGGATTTTTAATGATTGTGGAATTGCTACCCCCATAATTGTCCCACCTCTTATAGAAAAATGCCAATGAGAACCCTACCATAACCACAGTTAAGAGATGTTGATTCCGTTTATCTCCGATTATGACCACCACTTCCTCCTGGGGCCCCCACAAGATGGAGATAAAGGTATTTAAGTTTCGTTTTATGTAACATGAAGGTTCACATCAATAGGTGACAAAGGAGTCGGGAAATGCAAGCCATGTCACCAACCAAATGACTGACAATCCAGCAAAGAACCACCCCTGAGACCGCACGCCATTACCAGAGTTTGCAACGTATTTGTGGACCAAGGTTCTAGCAATGGTGCATGAAAGCAGCAGAGTCTGGATCCATGACAAAACCACAAACAAAGCCAGCTCTTGGCCCAGATCGCTGGTCAAGCTCATTGTTATAGTTGAATTTAAATAATACTTTCTAAAATAAACTTTTAGAATTTATTTTAGGCAAGCAGTATACTTAAAACTTTATTATAATTTTCTGTCAAAAAACTGTATCTTCAGTTTCTGGTTCCTCACTTTAAAGAATTTGCAAAAGTTTAAATAAAAATCCTAAATTAGGCTTCCAAGTGACATCTAATTCAATGCTCATGAAAGCGTCAAGTCCCAACATCGATGAATCCCCCCTTGGGTTGGGACCATCTAGTACTAAAAAAAGAAAGCGTCAAGTCCCAGATTAAAGAAAATTTGGAGAATTTGAGATACTAGTCAATTGATACACGTGATCAGCCCTTGTTCTCAAATCCCCAAACCCTTACCTACAATTTCCATCTCAATTGTTCTTTCAACTGTCCCAACCCTTAAACTCAACTTTTAAAATTTTCAGGAAAATCAGATCTATATTAAAAAAAGTCATTGTATGGATTTAGCTGGCCCCAATCCGTCACAAAAATTCCATGAAGATACTAGACTGACAGAGCATTAAGATTAGTGGATTAGTTGAGTTCATGAAAAATTGAAGCGCCAGGACAACCTATCATTTTTGGACTGAATGGATGGTACTCTTGGGAGACACACGCTTTTGTCATACATTTCCAACGTTGACATTTGAGGCTGATCAAGAGTGGTTGAAATAGAAAAATAGTTGAACAGAAATCTGGTCTTATCATTGAGGAAGTATTGGACCACTGAAGAGCTTCAAAGTATTGGGTAGAGGATATAACCCACCACTGTGGCCAAGTTGAAGAACATATGGGAACATTGATGGTGCTTATATGTTTTCTGAAGCTGCCTACCAAGTGGCTCATGCTTAGACTGTTTTCTCAATCAATCAGGTAGGTTTATAATATGACCATAAATTGGTTACCACTTAGGCGCTGTAATAATCACAATCAAATCTAAGATCTTAAGCAAGTTCAGATCATAACCAGAGCAGACTTAGCGCCCTAGAAGAGATTTGTGTGGCGCAATAAAATAATCTAACAATTTAACATGTTTTAGCTCATTATATAATCTGGTGCAAGCCCAAGGTCTAAAAGTAGCACTTCTAACTAAGGAGAACGCTGACTTAAAGGCCAGGCTTGCTTGAATGGAAATAAAGTTATCATAAGTGAAACAAAATATGGAGTCTAAGCGTTGTTACATCTCTGACAAGCTAGACCAATTCTGGGACAAGATTAGGTGAGACCACTGCAGATGATGGAAGGGCCCCTCGATTAAAAAGGCAAAAGCTATTCAATGATGCCCATGAATCTAGCCTGATGGATTTAGAATGTGGAGATGACAACGCATTAGTGAGGGGAATAATCCGGTTGCTTTTGACTTTGCTTCATACTCTCAACAAAATGAATCAAACAGCTATTCCAGAGACCCTTCCTGCGCCACCATTTTCAGGTTGAAGCGTGAGATGAGGTAACTACCAGAAACCACCAAATTAATCTTCCAGATTGATAAGCTATGCTGTGAAGCAAAATGGCTAGAAATAAGAAATTTATGTGGCGAAATTAAGTCGGTTAATTGCTTACTAAACAATAACTGTGACGAAATTGAGATGATTCCAACTGACTTAAAAGAGCATGTGCAATCAGTAATTCCAGAAGCTCAGAATAAGGAAAATAGTATTTCTTACAAATTAGTTAAGCTCTAGTAAGTCTAGTAAAAGGAATGGAAATATAACTAAAGCATTCATATAGTTAAGTTTTTGCAGTCAATAAAACTATTTTAAATTAAGCAAACGATATTAAGTTTACTTACTAAAGTGTTAACAAACCCTGATCTACCACCCCAAACTTCAAGAAACCCCCTCCACCTTTTCTCTCCTAAAATCATATCTGTGGTCAACTTCCATACCAGTATACCCACCATTTCTTATATTTAGACGCATCTAGTGTCCTGGTCATACTGGACCAAATCCTTGGTTATTCTAGCTCATGGTTAGATACCCTTAATACGACAGCGGTACACCAGTCCCAGACAGCCAAAGTGGATCCAATTGTTGATATCAGGATATCAGACATGATGTAAAAATATTAACCATTCGAAACCCATGACAGAATTGACACCTAGACCTAAGAAGGGGGTTGATAAAGTTATAACGGTTAATCATATAGAAGATTAATGGTCAGTAAGGCTTAAACTGAGACTGGAGAATTCCGTTGTATCAATTCAAGTCCAAGATTCCCCTAAGGTAAATTCTGCCTAATTGAAATGAGGTCATCAAAATGTCAGGCAACTTTTATATAAAGTGACACACGAGGCAGTAAATTATGATGAACTCATAAAAGGGTAAGAACCAATAATCTGCCAAATGATTACCTAGTGATACCAAGTCTCATATGACTTGGTACATTCAGCAAACATTTTTGCCCCATCAAAAATATGCTACAAAGGCATTATAACATCCAGAATGCATAACCTGACCAAGAACCTCCCATATGGATTTCTTCCTTTATTATTTCTATAAGTCCTTTTTCTTTTGAGTTTATAATGTTAAGTATGACATATAAAAACCATTATTCTATACTAAAGTTAGATTTTAAGTCATTAATTTATATCTCATTTTGTACTAAACTTCAATAAAGTCATTTTGTCATACTTACCAAAGGATGGATACATTAGCTGATGGGACATAAGTGGTGACTTGGCACTTTTTTTAAAATAAAAATATATAATCATACGTCTTAGACAGCGTCAAGTATTGACTTTCAGGATTTTTGGACATAGCACCATCAAGCTCAAAAATGGAAGCACAACAGGATGGTGTTTAAGAACAGGGGCTCGTCCAAAGATTAATGATACCTGTGCCTAATTGATAATACCATGGAATATAACATGATTGGTAGTGTCACCCGCTGGGTTTACAATGGATATGGTGAAGAAGATGACTGAATGCGAAGTCTGCTAATCATCACTATTGAAGAAGCCTAAGAAAATTTTATGGAGATTCCTGAATCTCTCCATCTAACATGGATTTTCAATGAAGGAGTTCGAGACTTACTTCATGGAGTCATCAATACAGGAGAAAAGGCCAGCCGCAAAAGGGAATCTGCCATCAACAGGAATATCATGAACCTATATGATCCTGTGCCCTCCCAGAGAGCTATGGATTAAGTGATAATCTATCTCGCTGTATCATGCAATTTGTACACCCTGCAGTATATCATATTGTGCATTTACAAGGAGTCCATAAGAAATTCCATCATCATATCAATACCCAAGGGGCCTTATGGGTGGCCTATGAACAATTATAAAATTTAGCATCACAAAGTATAGGCGACGTCCGCCGTTTGATTGAACAAAACTGTTCCTAGATTATTTAGCTTCATAACCAAAATGAGGACTATTAATTCTAGTGTTATCAAGTATGTAGAGGAAGCTATGAAGCTTCTCCAAAAAAAATTCTCAAATGAATGAAAATACCATAAGATTACTCAACGCCTTCACCCAAGAGCTTAAAGACAAGACATCGAGGCCCAAGGAGAAATGGAAGCGCAAGCTTCTACTAGCCGCCATAAGGAGGAATAATAAATCACCCTCCTAAAGTCCCGGCTAGAGCTAGCCCTATGATGAACTGATGAGCTGGAGGCCCATCAAACCTATGAGACTGCATCAGTATATTGAGATATTATTTCCTTAGTGGCCCATGTTAAGCTAGATAAAGTATCTCTTGTGACCTAGGCGTCTACTCTTTCCATTACTGAGTGACTCAACAAAATGGAGAGCAACATGAGAGGCAAATCACTCATTAGAGAAAACTTTTATCAAGCTATTATCACCTCAATGAAACTGATTAACTCTGTAACATTATTACAGAAGAGCAGAAGGCCAAGACTGACAAACCTCCTCAGAGCACTAATGCAAAAAAATAAAGGATTTAAATTGGCGTATTATCTTTGAAAATGTTAACAAGCTTTTGTGGACTTACCACTAATCCACTCACCAACAAATTCATGATTTGAACATCTGATTTAAGAACTTGGAGAATGGCAAAGTTATTGTCAAAAGAAGAATTAATCTTCTGGATGTCACGCCAAGACTTACCCTGGAGGAAATGAAGCAACATCTCAACCCTCTACAGGATAAAATATGTTGACTCATGTGTCACGTTTAGAAGAGTGACTCACATACCAAAATTACCAAAGCTGAAGCTCCCAGAGTACATGTCATCACAGGATTGGAGGCCATTACTTTTAAGAGTATGTTAAAGGACAAGGTTACGATTTGTAAATGGAGTATAACATCCTTATTATATGTCTATGAAGCCATGATGGAAGGAGTGACTGATCATAAGAAGGTTAAACATATTATATCTTGTTTAAGCCATATGGCTCAAGAGGTTATAGTACCTCATATGGACGACCTGCATATCTGGGGAGTTGTGAAGGAAGCGCTCATAAAAAAATTTGGTCCAAACAAGTCCTGAGTATTAAGAAACATGCTGTTGGGCTACTCCCTGATAGGTGTGAAGCCTCAACCTTGGGCTTGTAATACATTTATTTATCTAGACAATTTTAGCCTATACTTATTATTAATTTAACAATCAATATTTTATTGAAAAAATGCTTAAGGTCATTAACTTAATCCACATAGCATTTAACAGTTAATACCGCCAAATTTGCAGTTAAACACGTACAGGATAAATTGACTCATTAATGCTCCACTGGCCGATGAGATAAGGAAGAATGCCTTAGCTGAGTTACTATTAATCCTGATATTAGGCCTAAGGATGTATTTAGTGTTAACTCCTCTATCATCTCATTAAATAACTTACGTTACACATTATTCCTTATCACCTTTTAGCTTCTAAATAGCAGATAATGGGAAAAACTTAATTTTGTTACCATCATTTGATCTTAGTTGAGCCTTCAACATGTAATCCTGATCTCCTCCAACACAGAACCTAAACTGGGC
Organism: Massospora cicadina; assembly: GCA_022478985.1. Lineage (NCBI taxonomy): Eukaryota > Fungi > Entomophthoromycota > Entomophthoromycetes > Entomophthorales > Entomophthoraceae > Massospora > Massospora cicadina. Next base: position 26,445 of record JAKSZP010001605.1, read on the forward strand.
CATTACCTCCTACATTACCAAACCTATTTCTACCTTCACATGCGTTATACGCCTATCTCTAGTAATCTAGAATATCCCCTACATTTATTTTATTTTATTCTTATTCTACTATAGTACTATTTAAAGTACCATTTATTTTTTTAATAAAGTTACGCATGATTTCAATTTTTCGTAAATTTTTAATTTTTCCTTGTTTATCTAGAGATTGATTGCTCGATTATCAGAGATTTGTCTTGGCAACGACGTTTTTCATCAAGAGACTGCATAGCTATGACTAGAGTTATTGCCTGATTACATGAAAAAGATTGAATTGAAGAGCCAATCTATCAAGAGATTGCCCTAAGAAGAAAGAGACCCATAGAAGATTCTACTAGTGCTACCAACGACTAATAATTGTATAGTCTTCAAAGGAACTGCTCTTCAAAGTCAAAAAACTCAAAACTAGTGCTTTCTGTCAGGTCCCTTCTGAGGCTACCTGGTGAAGACATATCTTCAAATAAACAGTATCAGAATAAGATTATGATTGTACACCAAAGGGTCTACTTAGTATGTCGAGATTCAGCATTTTTTAATTTAGGTGAACAGGCCCAGTATTATAAAAATTGTTGTATGAAGTGACATACCACCTTGCCAGGCTCCCAAACCGCCTGATAAAATATTTCAGCTTAAGGATAAATTTATTAATTAATCGTCTGTCCACCAGAGGATTAAACAAGATATCAGTGAATTTAGATTTTAATAAAAAAGTAGCCCTTAGGTTAGAACATGAAGCTAAAGACCCACCTTCCTATAATCAGATCATTATGGCGGTTTTTTCACTGTAGGGAGCAAATACAACAATGCTTGAGTGAGCAGGATAAATTTACTACTACTTACAAGGTTAATTTAGTTTGATCCAGCAAAGTGCCTCAGCACCATCTCCAATTTCCTTTACCAAAGAACCCTGAGAAAAGTTTAAGCTTACTACAGGTGACGAATCAGATGTTACTAATACCAAAGTTCAAGAAAATTGAGTTTATTTTTTGGCTGAGCTGGTACCACTTGAAGAGCTAAAATAGATTAGCTGAACCAAACAACTGTCTAAATGTTTTGTTTCCTAACGCTCCTCACTGCTCTGACGGTAAGGTCAAAGCAACCAGCTCAAATGCCTCAGCACTTTCTCTATCCTCCTGCGCTGAAGCTCCTCACTGCCCCAAAACCAAAATTAGAGAAAGAAGAAACCAACAAGAAAATATCAATTCTAATTTTGAGGCTATGCCAGAACCTTCCAATGAGCCAAATAGAGCAGCTAAAACAATTAATGGCCTTGCCAAACTATTTTCCAACTCTGAGGCTTACAGCTTCTCAACCAAGCTAGCCAAATCACATGTTTTGGTGCCAAATTTATTTCCCTTTTCTGAGGCAATTGAGAAGCAACAAAACACCTGGGCTAGAAAAGCCAAGTGTCCTCAAGACCAAATCAATCTCTCCTAAAGTTTTATTTTATTTTAACTTTTAATCTATTATTAATATCTAGTTTTTACTAAAACTTTAGAATTTCCTGCCAATGTCAGCAAGTAAAAATCCCTGCTGAGACTCAAAAATATAAAGAGTTCCAAGAAGTTTCCTCCCATCTGAAGTTTTTATTACACATAAAGCTGTGCTCTATATCTGTTGCCCTTTATGCATAATTTATCTGTTGACTCCAAGATTTATATATTATTACTGTCCTGCCTTCAAAATTATAAACAAACTGTTCAGACGCCATCTTGAATTCACATGAGGCCAAAATCAAAATTTATCATCTTTGTGTCAACTGGTCTAAACAACGCAAATGTCTTCCCTCTGCCATTTTGACTCTTACTTTGGATCAGTACTTTCAGAAACCTTGATTTTCACAAAATTCAAGCTGAATTGGCAGCAAGTTATCAAAGCTACAAAGTGAAAATCCGCTACCTAAAATTAGTGTGAACCTCAGGGATCTAGACATCCAGCCTATTTCATTACTTTTAAATGCCTAACCACAAATCGTTTTCACCATTTTATATATAAATTACCAATTCTAAACTTTGTTGTAAAGGCCTGGCCTCCTGTTACTAAGCCTTCCCTTGTCTACCTCAACTCACAAGTGGGTGTTACTGAATATTTTGATCAGAACGTGTACCGCTTCAAGTTTTGCATCATTATACCTATTCATAAAAAAGTAATTGAGATAGGTCAACCTTGAGACAAATATACCACACCGAGTTTTTTTAGCATGTGCTAGTTTTGAACCTGTTTCAATCAAAGCCCAACCCAGAGTAAAGCAGGAACCACCCCACTATGCTACCACTCCTCACATTAAACCTATTTTGGAACCAAAACTACAATGACTATCTTTTATCTTAACTCCCATTACTCCCAACCTGATGTCAAAACTAAGGTTGCCATTTCTAAGCTGAGTAAACCAGCCAAACATTGGGATCCCTGTCTCAATAATAAATTTTTCCAGGAAAATGAAAATTATGAGATACACTGTCCTATCACTGAATTCTTACAGATTTTGATATTTAAAACAACCTTTACTCGCTGGGCCCCACTTATCCCAACTAACTTTAATTAACACCTATATCCCAACTCTTTTAGTTTAGGACCCTAACAAGGCTGGCCAACCTTGGTTAAACCATTAACACCCCCAAAAAGGCTTGTATAAGCATTATTGGGCTCGCCCTAGTAGGTGTGAAGCCTCAACATTGGGCACAATACATTATTTTTTTAAATTTTTTGGCTTATATTTATTAGTAATTCAACATTTGATGTTTTATAGGGATTAAAGAAAAAAATTATCAACCTTAATTCACATATAATTGAACAGCTAATAGCGCCAATTTGTTTTATTTAACCGAGGTAAGCCAACCAGGGGACAGACATTACCAAATATATGTGAAACTATAGAAATAACTGACAAGTATAAAATTGGGCACCCCAGGGTACTCAAGTTACCCCTGTTGCCAGCGGGACTGCCAGGTATGGGGGGTTGGTGCACTACTCCGAGGGGGTTTCCCCTGCTGAGGAGCAGGTGTGAAGGAAAGGGTCTGTGTGGAGGAACCAGAATGGGAACCATGATTCTATGAGCGCTTTTTGCCTTGGTCTCATATATCCATAGAGCCAGGCTTGGAAGTGCTCCAGTAAGTGGACATGGAATCTGTTGATAACCCCATGAATGGTTGGGACCATGCCCTTGAACGCATCTAATACAATTGTGTGTATTGTCCACATTGCAATGGGTATTATTAGGGAACAGAGGGTAGATGGGATTGGTGACTCGATCTGGAGCGTGAAGATGCTCTTTGATATTGAGAATTCCTGTTCGTTTTGGATCTTAAGCAGGCGTGAGACTTCCTGCCATATAGCTTTGGTTGGGGGGCATGTTTCTAGGCGGTGATGTAGGGATCCCTCCCCTCCACATAATGCACATGTTTTGTGGAGGGAGTTGGAACGGTCCGCCACCCTATAGGTCCTTCTCAGACAGCGCCAGGCGTTTACTCTTATCCTCAGCTGTAGGAGTGGGAGGTGAGTCATTTTCCACATTGCCTTCTGTATGATTAAATTTTATGGAATGTCCAACATATCTAGGTATTCATCCTAGCTATGCTTGGGGTTGTTGCGAGCATATCTCCCTGGGGGTGGTTTTCTGGGTTTCTTGATTTTATTGGGGGCTGGGTCGTCCCCTTCCCTGTATAGTTCCCGTGTTCTCTATGGTCCATCCCATACAGCGGATAGTTCAGAGGATACGTTTGAAATGAGGGGAGGTTCCATGTGAACCCGTTGCAGTAGGGTGCTTGGCAAGGTATGAAAGTAGTCTGGGTAGACTATGTGGGTTGGTTAATTTGAGCGCCTGTGCAAAGTTAGTCCTTGCTGCTCTGGACCAATGTTGTTGCGGGAGGTCTGGAGCAAGGATTTCCTTTATCCAGGTACCTAGGATGTAAGTGGCGTGGCTCTCAAAATCTATTAGTCCCATGCCTCCGCTTGAGCGTGGGCCAAATAGTGTTTCCATCCGTATAGGAGGGTGAGAGCCAGGCCACAGCCAGCCCTGGATAAGCGCGTGGATTGAGGTTATAAAGGTAGGTGAGAAAGCGATCGCATGGGCCTGGTACCACAGTATTGGGAGGATGAGCGAGTTAGCAACTGTAACTCGTCCTGTTAGTCCTGGGGTTCTTCCCTTGAGGGAGGCGACGCGTTTGGATACCCGTTGTAACAGGTTACTTTCCATTGTCTCATTAGCATATCCCCCTGATTCTAGCCAAATTCCATGGTGTCAGACAGGAGTGGTGGTGGGAGGTGTTGCAAAGGATAAAATGATTGAGTTTTTTCTTCGTGTGTTGGTATGAAGTTCTGATGTTGTGGCCCAATTGTTTGTGTATTTGCCTAAGAGGATGATTTCTGTCTTCCTTTTGTTGAGCGATGCATTGCTCACCTTGGAGTATTCCTCTAGATTGCGTTCCAGCTGTTGAGCATCTTCATTGTTTGATATACCTGCTACGCAGTCATTTGCAAAGGCCAGTATCTTGACTGTTGGTTGTCCTTGCGCGGTTATCCCCATGAGACGTGAGTCAGTTACTCTGAGGAGTGGGTCAAAGCTGAAATTGTATAGCAGTGGGCTGAGGGGATCCCCTTGTTTGAGCCCTCTGTATGGTTTAATCTTGTTTGTTAGGAATCCAGGGCCGCATACAGCCATGGTTGCAGATTCTGTTAGGAGCATCGCCCATTTTATGAATCTTGGTGGGAGTTTGAAGGCATGTAGACATTCTTTTAGGTATGGCTAGCTAACTCGGTCATACACCTTTTCCTGATCCAAGAAGACCAGGGCACCAGTTGCTTTGAATTGGCAAATGTTTGCAACAGGGTGAATATTGTTCCAGGTTGAATGCCCTGGTATAAACCCAAACTGGTTGGGTGATAGGACGTCAGATGCAATTACGCCTAATCTAGCTGCTAAAATTTTTGTTAGAATTTTTGTGTCAGTGTTGAAGAGTGCAATTGGGCGCCAGTTGGCCAGGTCCAACTTGTCACCCTTTTTATACAAGGCTATAATGTAGGATTCATGATCTCCTGGTAATAGGCGTGTTTCCAATAAGCTCTGGTTCAAAGACGCCAATAGGAGGGGGGCGATTTGTTGATTATTTTTTGTAAAATTCGTAGGGTATCCCATCAGGCCCTGGGCATTTCCTACATGGTGCACCGCGAATTGTCTCCCAAAGCTCCTCCCGTGTAATAGGGGTTAGTATATTGTGATTTGGTGGTGTACTTTGTATCTCAGCAGTTTGTATAAATTCTGTAATTTTTTGTGAATCTGTTGGCGTTTCATTATATAATTCCGTGTAATAGCGGTGTACTTCCGCCTTGACCTCCTCAAGGTCAGTTGCCACAGTGCCATTGGTCTTGCGGACCTGTGTGCATGTGGGCTGGTTTCTGTGGGAGTGAAATTGGTGGAAAAAGTATGTCAAACAGGTTTCGCCTTCCTTAATGAACTTACCTTTGTTTGAATCTTTGATTCTGTGTTGGTGTTCGAAGATGAGATTTTTTTGTTGGGCAGAAATTTCTGCCCATTTGCGTCCCAAGTTGGGGCTATAGCCAGATCTCGGAGTATTTATTTCCAGGTGGTCTAGTTCATCAAGGTACGCTTGATTGTGGCCATGTCCGCGGTGTACTTATGTGATGCAATATGTCAGGTTTTGTTGATTAAATCCTTTTTATAATTTTCCCACGTTCCAATGGGATCCAAAGTGAATGGGGCTGTGAATTCTGGGTTTGTAGCCTTGTTTTCAACCCTATTGGATATCTTGGGCATTTTTATATTTTCTGGGTGAAGCTTTCTCTAAGGCGACACCTGTGTGTGGGATTGGGTTGGCGCTAACTGCACCATAACTAGTCAGTGGTCAGAAAAATTGATCTTTTTTGTTATAAATTTGGAGATTATTGAGTGGTGGGATTGTGGGACAAGGATGTGGTCAATGTGACTCATCAATATGAGCGCTCATTCGTGTATGTTGGGCGCGTCATGTGGGGAAGGAGTGGTGAACTGGGGGGAAGAGCATCCTGTAAGACAAGAGATGCCTTAATTGTGCAATATTCAATGTGTCCAGGTGGGTATCCCCTGGGATTAGGCCTTTCGATCTGTATTGGGGTTATCCCAGAAGTTGAAATCGCCTAACATGATGATATCTGGTGGTAGAGGTAAGAGTAAAAATTTTCCAAAAAATTGTTTTCTCTCAGTTGCAGTGCACGGTGCATAGATACATGCTAACGAAATTATTTCATCTTGGCATGTGATTGTTGCTACCAGGACTCAACCATGCAAGTGTGATGATGAGTTTGTATTTTATAATTTTTTGTTGTTTTGGGCTATCACCCCACAGTGAGATGTCCATACTGATTGTGATGGTGCGACCCTGGTTGACCAGGATTCTTCTTCCCCTTGTAGGCAGTGGGTTTCTTGGATGGCCAAGATGTCTACAAGAGGTTTTCGCAGGAATGCCAGCTTTTGGCTTGGGACATATGAGCCCTGGCTCCCGCGATGTTTAATGTCCCTATTGACACTGAGGTGCCCACGGCGCCTCAGGAGCGGTTGGGAGGGCCCTCTAGCCCTATCCCCCCGCAGCTCATTTTGGCCATGCTCCGTGTCAGTACTCCAACTCTTTCAATGCCATTGTTGGTTCCCTTGATCTGACCCATTGATTCAAGGGAATTGCAGTTTTTTGCATTTGAGTCAACTTTTCCTGCACAGGTCTCATGTTGATTTGATGCAGATTGTTAATTGGATTTTATATTTTTGAGGTTCGACTTTGGTGAATTTTGCACCACATTTTCGCCCAAATTGCGGTTGTATTGTTCCTCACTATGTGCATGACTGATGTCGCTTTGTGACTCAGTCAGGTTACTGTGAAAATTTTCGACCTGGGCATATTGTTCTGATTGGTTGGTTTGGTGAATATCTGATTTATCTTCCCAAATTTGTCTGGGGTTAATGGCAGACTCTGCGTGTGCTGCCGCTTCAGCCGCTGCTCACTTGTGGGCTTTATGTGCCACTTTACGTTGTTTGCTTGTAACTGGGTCCACGATGGAGTATAGTCCATCTTCACCCCAGCGGAATGGGTGGTGACCGTCGTCATTTTGGCGAAGTTTTCATTATCTTCGTCCATTTCTTCCTCACAATAGTCATTTTCCATTAAGCCCTCTTTGACAGGACATGCGTGTTCCTTGTGGCCCAGTGAGCCACAGTGGTTGCAAATGGGTGGTGCGCGTTCCGGTGTAACTCAGAATGCAGCTGACTGGCCCCCATCTTCAAAGTGAAATTCTGCTGTGCGGGGAATTCTGGATAAGTCCTCTTCTACTTCTGGGAAGGGATTGATTACAGCGATAGCTTTGCCCATGCACAGGTTGGTCATCAGGCGAAATTGCTGTAATTTGAGTTGCTGAATTTCTCCGTAGGCCATGAGACCTTTGCAGAGCTCCTCCTCGATTACCTTACAAGGAAGGTTGGTGGGGAGCGAGTCAAAAGAGATGAACAAAGTAAAAACTTTGCTCCATCTGGTGCGCGCGGTGCGCACAATTTTTTTGCCCTCAGAGAGGGAAATTTCCACACAGACTTTTGCTGTGGCATCAGCTTCATCAGCTGTTTTGAAACCAATATTAATCCAGCCACGGCCCATGTTGTTGGTGGCTACATACACCGCGTGAGGGAAAAGTGAGGGCTGTGCCTCACATGTTTTCTCCCACAGGGTTGGTGACTCATCCCCAAGGAAGAGTCTGATCCCATGTTCCACCTTTGATAAGGGTTGGTTGAACTGAATGTACATATATTGCGCGTGCTTTACATTGAATACCATAAACCCAGACGGTGTCTGAGTTTGTGATTTCTTTGCGGATTGGGTTCCTGGTCCCCCTCCAGGGCGTTTCTTACCCTTAGTTGCACCGTTAAGCACACCGCTTGCCACGACGCTCACCCACGTTGTATTATTTTTATTGATAAAGTCGCCCATCTTTCCTGTGTGTGATTATCTAAATCTGCTGTTCAAATTGAATTGTAATAACTAAAGTGATTGTTACAAGAAAGAAAAACTAATAGCGCCAATTTGTAGTTAAGAAAATTTGTGGTGAATCTCCCCATTAATATTCCACTGGCTGATTAGATAGAGAAGATTTCCTGAGTTGAGTTACTATTCACCCTGATATTAGTCCTGAGGATGTATTCAGTGCTTAATTCCTCTACCCATCTCATTACCCACCTCATGCTCCATATAATGAATTATCACCTTTTGTGTTCCCAATAAAAGATAATAAGAAACTACTTAATTGTGTTACTATTTGCTGGGATTTGAGATAACAAATGAATCAAAATCCCCCACTTCCAAATTGAGCCGTACTAAATCAGCTCTTGACCATGTCCAAACGAAAATAACCTCAGGATCCTCCTCCCTAATTACTGAGTCACGTGGGGTGGCGTTTCCACCGATTTGGTCAGGTGGGCAGTGAAATAAATTGAGGATGCCCACGAGGCAGTTAATCTGGAAGATCAGGAAAGATCCTGAATAGATAGGGCTGCGATGATCCTTGAGGCACCATTTTTTCACTCACCCTATAAATATCAAATCCTTTTAACCTAATAAAATATTTGGTATCCTAACCAATTTTCCATTTCCTTCTCAACCTTTCTGTGAATTTGCAGTTTTAAGCCACTTTCAGACTTTGGCGACAGTCTAGAGAACTGTAGCACTGACAAAAGTGGTGCTCAATACAGGGGGCTCAGAGCTGTCCTAAGTGAAAATGTCTATCATAATGGAAAATACTAGCAGCCCTGAAGACCAAGCTGCTGGTCAGTCAAGAAGCGTTGCTTGATGTGTTAGTACCTTGCGGAATGAAATACTGGCCACTCACCTGAAATATTAGAATTCCAGGTCGCATTCCAGTTCACTCTGCCTTCTATTGATAGAAGTCAGTACCAACTTCAGTATGAGAACCTTAAAGAGGTTGTCCAACAATTAATAAATGGCATCTACTCCATGGGTGCCCACTACAGCTGTTCCCATGCCTCTTCCTCCCCTCTACCATGTGGGACCTCTATGACTTGGCCAAGCTGCTGGCATCAGAATTCACACTGGGTCCCAAATGCTACATTAGCAACTTTTTCCACCCAGATATCCATCATCTACTCCAACTAGTTGGGTTGCACCATCAGGAGGTCTTTTTGACAATTGGGGCTCACCCAGGTCCTGCACACCCACATCATCAATTTATAGTATGCAGTTTCCTCCTTTGTTCACAGCAACTATGAGGACATTATTGATAACAGACATCTGATCAATAAAGTTTGAGAGCAAATTGTGGTGCTAAATAGTGGGATCTCTGGCTATCTTGAGGACAAGCTGCGTCAGAACGTCCAACTCCTCAAAGAAACTTGGAATCGACGCCTCCTTCAAGATGAGGATCAGGTATGAACCAAGCAACAACACTATCAGGAGCTGGCCTCTCAATTACCCATCCAGAGGTGAAGGTCCTGAAGGGCCTATGGGGTTCTGAAGGCCATGAATGGCGTGAGGGACCTGAAGGGCCAGAGGGTCCCCGTGGACCTCCTGGGCCCCCAGGTCCCGCACTCCCACCGCTTCTGGCCCTGAGAATCCATGGAGGAAGGATGTGATGACAGCCTTAGCTTCCCTACATAATCAAGTTCAGAATGTAGCTCAGGGTTGCAAACTTCAAGTGGATGGAGTCCCCCTCGGCCCTAGGGTCTCCATAGACGCCCTATCAGATGAAATGAGCAACTTAAGTAATTTTGCTAAACTTACCATTACTCACATCTATTAGCTGGAGAAAACTTGTCGAGAGTTTGAAACCCACCTGGCCACCCTCAAGAGCCAGATTCGCCTTCAGGGCGCTGACATCTAATCTCTAAAGGAGCAACTCGCAAGTAAGGCTTCTGTTTCCTTTCTCAACCAAAATTGGGATGATATCCAAGAGGATCTCAAGGGCCTACAATGAAGGCTAGACAGCAAGGTCCCCGCAACTATGTGGTGACTGAGATCTCAGAGCCAGCAACCATCGCTGGTGTTAGTATCCTCTCCACTCCGCTTGTAACTAACTTTTAACTTAGTTTTTAAAGAAAGGTTCACCCCCAGCCAGGAAAGCATTGCCTCTTTCCTGTACGCATATGAGAGCTCCATGGAGAAGGCTAAGAATTTGCAGAAGGTAAAGAATATACACTTCTGCCTAGACAGCACCGCTCAGGAGATCATGACCCCTCATTTGAAGGAGTGCACCACTTGGGAACAGGTCTGTACAACCTTAATCCAAGAGTTCGGCAGTTATCAAACCCTAGCCAACCAGAATCAGTCGTTCATGGGTATCCAACTGATTAAGGGAGAAAGCCCCATGGAGTTCGCCAACTGCTTTTATGACCAAGCACAACACTTAGTCATTACAAATCATATCACCCTGGATGATGCTATTACCGCCATCATTTCTGCCTTGGGACTTACCCTGAAGTTCAAATGAATATTATTGGGCAGAAGAATTGGTTTACATGCATCCAAGAGATCAAGGAAGCTCTTAAAGAGATCCCTGCATCGACTTTACACTCTAAGACTACATTTACAAGCACCTCTAACTATCCTAGAGTCCATGTGGTTAAAAACTAGAAAAATCCTCAACCTTGATGCACTTACTGTAACAGTTTTTAGACACGGTGCCAAGACCTGCTGGAAACAACTTGCCGAGGAGGCAGGAAAAGCGCTGTCAGCATGAAGGATGAGATGCTTCATGCTAACATCCCTACTCAGCCTCAAAAATCCTCCATAATCTTAAACGAATCTGGAGCTACCACATATTGATAAAAAGCTTCGGTATCCAATGATAATAAAGAAATTGATACTGATTACTTTTCTTCCAATGACTCTACTATGTTCCTCACACTGACACCCAGGTTTGGAAGTCTGGTTACCCAGGTCACAGTTTGGGTCCATAAAATACCAGTCCTCGCCATTGTTGACAGTGGCTCCCCTGTGAATTTCATATCTTCCAAGTTAATGAAACATGTCAAGATCACTCCAGATATGTCATTCTATATGGAGCATGGCATGGCTGGCCCCCAATGTACCCAATATATAGGAGTTTATTCCTCTCTACCATTATGGCTTGGAAAACTTGCCTGTAAACACCCCCGCTGTTGCCTTAGATAACCCAAGCTATTACCTTCTCCTCAGGACTCAATTTTTTCAGGACTATTTGGCAGTACACCATTATGATGGCGGAGTCTATATCTACTAGAGAATTGGGTCACTCTGATCTTTGAGACCCATCACAATTAAAACTGAGGTCGAAGCCTGAGCTTGTTTACTGGAGAGTGAAGGCCAAATTGGTCAGCTCAAATATAACATTAGGGGCTCCTGAGTCTGACTGCCCCCTCCTGCTGTTGATGGGCAAGAGGGCATGCCGATCTACTTACCTAGGGCGACTACCATACCTCCAAAGTCCCAAGTCAGTGCCAACACCTGGGTCCATGTTAACATCCCCTCAGGATACCTATTGGAAGTCCGAGGCTAAGACAACCCATCCATAAAAGAGGTGCTAACTTGCCTGGGGATCCTAGATCCTGCTTAAGTCGGATCTATTTCAGTGTTGTTGGCCAACCTTACTGATAAACCCAAAATAGTAGGTCCAAACAGTCCTGCCACCTATGTCCACCTACTACCGGTAGAGGCTATTGCCTATGTCTGAAGTTTTGGGGACTTGAAAGATTTTGGCTTGGAAGCACCTCCATTGGTCAGCCTGGTTGATACCAATATCAGCAAAGACCTCCTTGGACGACCAACAACATAAGGTTCAAGAGTTGTTGGGGGAGTATTTGGACCTATTTTTGGCCTTGACCTATGACTTCAGAAGAATGAACAGGGTCTTACATCATGTAGAAACTGGGGATGCTCCCCCCTTTCAATCCCAACCTTACCAAAAAAGCAAGGGTGAAGAAGATCAGGTGGCAGTGGAATTCAAACAACTACTCGATGCCAGACTCCTGGTACCATTGCCCAGCCCTTGGGCCTCTCCTCTTCTGCTGGTTCGGAAGAAGGATGGCAGCCATTGAGTAGTGATGGACTACCTATGACTTAACTCCATCACCAAGAAGGACAGTTATCCTCTACCCCTAATTGACAATTCCCTCCGTCTGCTTTCTGGGTCCCAGTACTTTACTGCCATGGACCTTGCCAGCAGATATTTTCAGGTTGTGCTCGCCCCTGAAGATTGAGCTAAGTGCACGCTCATAACCAATGAGGGACTATTTGAGCACACAAGGATGCCCCAGGGCCTTTCTAACGCCCCGGCCACTTTCCAACGTGCCATGGACGGGATCCTTGGGGACTTGAAGCTTTAATGCGTCCTCGCTTAGCTAGATGACATTACAGTCTTCTCACAAACCTTTAATGGACACATCATGCATCTCCAGGAGGCCTTCAATTGGCTACAAAGGCTTCTATAAAGCTTAAACCTTTGAAGTGCTACTTCTTCCAATCAGAATAGGAGTTCCTAGAACACAAAGTTTCCAAGGATGTCATCCAGCTTATACCAGACAAGGTTGATGCCATAGAGAAGATGTCGCGCCCCCAAAGCTTAAGGGATATCCAGGTATTCCTAGGCATGGTGGGCTATTATCGTCAGTTTATCCCCTGATTTTCTGACCTAGCTGAGCCACTGTTCTACCTCCTGCAGAAGAATGTGCCGTTCAAATGGCGGCCTGAACAAGAACATGCTTTTAATGCCCTGAGAACCGCTCTATTTACTAAACCCATTCTAGTCCATCCACGCTTTGACCAACCCTTCTTGCTGTTTACAGATGCAAGTGATGTTGCTGTTGGGGCTATACTAGCTCAACATGATGAAAAAAGTCGACCATCCCATGGCCTATTTTAGTAAGACGCTGAGTAAAGCTTAACGGAACTACAGCGTTACTGAGAGAGAGTGCCTGGCTGTTTTGCTAGCCATTAAAAATTTCTGGCCTTACCTCTACTGTATCATCTTACTATTGGTAAAGACCACTCCTCGCTCCGTTAGCTTCAGAAAATGAAGGACACAGATGGCCAACTAGCCAGGTGGGCTTTATGACTACAGAGCTATGATTCACCATCATCCATCGTGCAGGCGAAATTCACCAAAATGCTGACAGCCTCTCCAGGATGCCAGTGCTAGCCACTTTGACCCCTGAGGAGGACTAGCTGTATGATCTAATAGGCCAACTTGAGTAGTGGGAAATGGAAACTCCTGAGGTACAAGCTTAATTCCGAAGGATGACTTAAGACATTCAAATTAAGGATGGGCTTCTTTAGAAGATCAATAAAAAGTAGCTCTCATATGTACGCCCCTCCTCCCAAACTGATGTTATTCTAGAGTGCCATTCCACTGTGGGACATGGGGCTTTAATAAGACCCACGAATGAATGAAGTCAAGATGCTACTGGGACTGAATGGTAGAAACCATCCATGAGGTCTTGGAGAAATATATGACTTTCCAATATTGAGACCAAGATAATCCTCAATACCAACACTCAGTTGTTGCCTTGACTGGGACCTTCAATGTAATTAACATTGATGTGGTGGGCCCTCTTCCTACTGGGTTACATGGCCATAAGTATATTATACTAGCCATGGACCAATTACCCAAGTGGATTGAGGCATTTCAGTCCAAGATGCCAATGCCAAAGCCACTGCCCTCTTCCTCGTTTGATCCATTTTCACCCAGCATGGGTGCCCCCAAACCTTACTTTCAGACAATGGATTGAACTTCGCCTCACAGGTAGTACAAGAACTTACCTCACTATTTGGAACTACCCAGAGTTTTGCTGCCCCTTAACACCCCTCTACTAATAGGTTGGTAGTTATCACTAACGCAACTCATATCTCCATTATATGGAAGTTAAACGCCTCAGATCCTGCCAGTTGAAACCATTATATACCAAGCGCAATGCTTGCCTACAGGATAAGATAACACTGAGTTATCAAGATGTCCCCATTTGCAGCCCTATATGGGCGTGACCTCGGCTACCAAGTAGCATCCAGCCATTGCTCAAGACCTTTACACCTGAGAACTCCAAATTAACTATATGGCCTTAGCCAATGAAATTGTCCATCTCTAAGCCCTAGCTACCCAAAGGATTGTCACCACTACTGGAAGAGAGGCATCCGATTAATTTCAGATGACCCTCCTACCAACTTCTTAATTAGGTAACCTTGTTCTCTTCTATCACCATTCACTTGGAGGCCAAAAAATAAGCTAGACGTTCTTTGGTCTGGACCCTATAAGGTCATTTACAGGGTGAATTCTGAGTACTCCATTGCTGACGTTAAATAAGGGACATAGTCAATTGGATTCATGGTTGGTTCCTTTGGCCGTATAACCCCTCTGACAGGATATTGAGGGGGGCGTTGTCAGGATTTGAGATAAAACAAATTAAATTAACCACTTCCAAATTGAGCTGTACCAAATTGGCTCCCAAACCTATCCAAATGAAAATGACTTCAGGATCCTCCTCCCCAATTCTTGGTCACATGGGGTGGCGTTTACACCGATTTGGTCAGGTGGCGGCGAAATACATTAAGGATGTCCATGAGGTGATCAATCTGGAAGACCAAAAAAGACCCTGAATGGATGAGGCCATGCTGATCCTTGAGGCACTGTGTCCCCACTCACCCTATAAATATTGAATCCTTTTAACCTAATAAAATATTTGTATCCTAACCAACTTTCCATTTCCTTCTTGAACTTTCTGCAAATTTGCAGCTTTGAGCCACTCTTGGTGTTTAATTTTGGTCTTATTATGATGGCTGGTTCTTCTTTTGTGGTATGGCGGAGTTTCAAGTGTCTATTGTATGAAGATAATAGAACAGACGGTGACTATAGTTCAAGATGTAACTCCCTGGTAATGGCACTTCAAAGTTGTATTCTCATGTCATTACTTGGACGATGGCATGCTGCCCTGATCTTACTGATCCCAAGTAAATTCTTGACTAATACAAAGTAAAGTTCTAAACACAAAAAGTTTATATGTTAAATTATTAACTGATGGTAATAGTTGAATGTTAGTTAATTAGCATCAACTTAAAAATAATTTATAGGATTCAATGTTAAACATCTTACCCATGACATCTCATTTTTCAATGGCACTTGGCCATAGGAACACGTAATTTGTTCATTTGAGGGTCTACAAATACTTCAACTCAGGGCATCTTGCTCAACCTCAGGGTCAGTGTAAATAACGTCATCATTCTCAAGATGACGTTTCAGACACGTCTGCAAATAGCTGAACTGATACTCTTTCACAAGTAATTGGCAGCACATACCAAGGCAATTTGTATCACTAATTAGTAATTAATTCAATCTAAAACTCAACTGACATTAAAAACTAATTTTGACATAGCTCAACAAAGCCCATGTGCCTGAGTCATTAAGTCAAAACCTAGATTCTAAGTCCAACCTAACCAACAAAGCCCTTGAGCCCGTGTCATCATAGTCAAATATTATTAAGTAAATTCACTAGGCCACAAATTCAAGTTTGGATATACATAGGATATTTTTGGTTTATAGTAACTGACGATTTAGATCCAGTCAACCATTCAACACTTGGACCTCAGCAAAAGTCTATAGAACTGTAGCGCCAACCCCATTATTTAATCCAAGTCAAGCCTTCAACAAGGAATCCTGATATACTTCAACTCTGAACCTTGACTGGGCCATTACCTCCTATATTACTGAACCTATTTCTACCTTCATACGTGGTATAAGCCTATCTCTCATCATCTAGAATATCCCCTTCATTTATTTTAAATTATTTTTGTTCCTACTCTATCTTTAAAGTACCATTTAGTTCTTAATAGAGTTACTATTGATTTCATATATCTTTCGTAATTTTAACTTTGCATAGTTTATCTAGAGATTGACTATTTGATTAGCAGAGATTTTCCTTTGTGATGACGTTTTACCAAAAGATTGCCTAGCTCCGACTAGAAGTTCTTGCTTTTTCACATGAACGGATATTGCCTCAACAACACAATTCCGTCAAATGATTGGTTAGGAAGAAAGAGACTTTTAGGAGATTCTTTGGCGCTATTAACAACAAATAATTGTGTAGCCTTCAAAAGACCTGACCTTTTGTTTTAGTGAATAAAACAAAAACATGTCTTTATGAGAATCACAATACACTTAAATGAAACCCTTACAAATTTTTGATTACTTCTATATTGAGGCACAAACACTGCAGAGCTCAAAAAATGCTTACTTTGGACGATTCCCTAGTGGCCATTATTTCTAGCTTACATAGTAATTCTGAACTAGCCATGCACATCACATCCATCAAATAAATCTTAAACCATCTTATATATTAAATTAGCACTGCTCATGTGGTTGATAAACACAATCCAGAGAACTCTCAAGAGGCCTCCATAAAACCCATAGTGCATACCGTGGATAAGGCAAAACCTAAGAAGGAGGTGAAGCCAAGGTGTAACTACTTCGAGAAGAACAACCATGCCAAGGATATGTGTTTAAAAAAGAACTCTACTCTTGGTGAGCATGGAAAAGGAAGGTTGACTTAAGGTCATGTACCTCTAAAGCCAACTGATCGAAAGTACCTGAAAAGAAACTTTGCCAAACACTCATCTCACATGCATTGAGAATATATCCAGTGATGACTCTGAAGGGGGGTTATGAGGACATAAGTTTTTTTTCAGGTTCACCATTGAGCTCCTCATTTACGGACTATTTGAATGCCAAAAATGTTGACAACGGCCAGATTCCTGAAGGCACTTACCTCAGTCAGGTTATTGGGTGCCCCAGACTAATTAATACAGCCAGCGATGCTGTCAATACCTTGCCCTGCGGATCATACCCATCTTTAGTGTCACAGTCTACTGAAGATCAAGAAGAAGTATCTCAAGACTGCCGTAAGCTCAATACAACATTCTGCCTTAAGAGGTGTTAGTCTCTACCAAAGTCTAGAGGAGCTATTACCAAAGTAGAAGTGGTAACTTAGAAGGTTTGAGTTTTGGCTATCTTGGATACAGGATCAATTTATAATGTTGTCTTAACAGACTCATCATTAAGATCAAGGTCGCCCCTGACCTTGAATGTACTCAAGAGTATAGCAACGCCGGTCTGACAACACAAAGGTGATAGAAGCATACTCATCCCTGCAAATATGAGTTTGCAAATTAGTTTTCTCAGCCCCCACAGTTGCCCTGGATAATAGATAATATGATATATAATTGAAACGCGGTTTGTTATTAGATACAAAAGAGTCATCAATCTAAAAGAAGTATATTTATCACTCCTCACTTATGAAGTTTCCCTTGTACTATAAGATAAATACTCCAGAAAGAAAGATTACTCTTGTCTGTTCAAGTCTATGTTTCTGTTTTACCTTTTCAATATTCTACTTTGGAAGGAATACAAAAAAGATACACAACTCATTAGATGCAGCAGAAGGCATACCATTTTATGCCACTGAGGAGTTAAAAATCAAATCATAAATAAAGAGTGGTTTCTACTCAAATAACCTTGAGTATACCCCCAAACTACTTGCTACATATTACAAGTGTTGATGGAGCAAGTAGGTTTGAACCAAGAGCTTTACCAAAAGTCCTTGATCCATATTATCAAAGGCTTTGAGCTACTACTTGGAAACCTAATTAACCAAGATTTCTTAGTTGAGAAGCATCAACATATTACGTAAGGCAGTTACTTCCTATTAATGAAATCAACAAGATACATATTATTGGTAATCAACTCAGTTTTAGCCTACCCGCTGATAATTTCATTTGAGCTATCCATCAAGTCCATATATCTGATAAGTTAAATCAATAGAACTTGAGAAAGTGCATCAATTACTTGACTATCAAGATTTTTTCACATCAAACGTTGACTATGGTCTTATGAAGAACTGGACACATAGTATTGACGTAGGAGAATCAACCCTAATACAATAAAAGACATATAGGAAGTCAAAGGTAGAGGAGCATTACATGAAGACCGAGCTCAAAAAATTATTGGACGTTGGCTTACTTGTGCCACCAAGAGTCCATAGTCATCCATGCTATATTAATAAAGAAGAAGAATGATGGTCACAGAATAGTGATGGATTACAGGAAGCTAAATAGCCTCACTAAGAAGGACAGCTATCTAATTTTACAGATTAATGATTATTTGGACCGACTCTCCAGCTCAAATTACTTCTCTGTGATGGACCTTCCAGTGTTTATTGGCAGATGGATCTATTGCCAGAAGACCAAGAAAAATGCGCATTAATATTCTTAGAAGGATTATAATCAACCCACCCAGCTCCCCCAGGGTTATGCAACGCTCCTGCTCATTTTGACAGGTGATGGATTACATTGTTAATTCTCAGCATTTGAGCTCGATTCCAACGAGTTGGTTTTGCACAGGGTATGAGCCACTGAGCAACCAAATTGTACAATATGAGGATTGCTGATTTATAATAATACTTAATAAAATATGTATGGAGCTATCGCCCCTTATTTTGACCTTTATTTTAATATTAATTGCAGACTTATCTGTGCGCCCTTCTTTCTTGTAAAAACCTCTAAAACCTTTTATCTTCCATCAGAATCTTTATAACTTGGTTCCCCCAGCCAGATGTGTCCTCAGCTTGGTACTCTTTTATTCTGATTCCCTTTCCGAATTACTCTCATTTGTATCAAATATCAGCATAAATCCTCTCAATTCACCAAATGCCTCATTTCAAAGCACTTAGATTACCAGTACCGGTTCAATTCCAGCAGATTCCATTCATTCCGCCATATTAATGTAGGGCTTATTGTCCATTCATATTAGAATCACGACATTACCCCCTCCTTGACTGGACAATAAGTTCTTACTGTTTGTATGCTCAAAGGAACTTCGCGTGGACTTGGTTGGTAACCTGACCCCCAGAAGGTTCCTTAATTGTGTAGACATCCATGTCAGTCTTCTCAATAATCTCAAACAGGCTGACTCAAATGTTGGAGAGCTTATTTTTTTGTCTGAATCCATGCTGATCGTGGAATAAAACATAATTCCCTACAGCAAACAACGGAAGACTGCTCCGCCACTTCTGGTTGGCCACCTGGTTGCAGATTTTCTTTGCTAGAATGGTGGAGTAGGCTTCCCTTTGCAACTTGATCAAAGTATCCGTAGTTGATTTAGATATCGCTGAGGATTTGTAAGTCCTGGTGAACATCCTCTGGGCATCAATTGGGCCATCTTTCCATTCCCAAGCAAGAAGGTACTGAAGAGGATGGCCATACCCCTTGTTACTCAGGGCAATCTCACCCACGTGGTAGATGAGCGCTGGGTAATAGCCCTTACACTTCAGATCCTGCTTCTGGTACCCGCACTCTCCTCGGCAGAACTGTTATAAGGAATCAGTAAAATCTGGGCAAAATTACCAAAATTGAATTGATCACAACTAATTCAAGTAGCAATCAGCCTGATACTTGGATTTCAAATGGTCAAAAAGGTATGAAGACCAAGCTATCGGCTGGAATGCCCAACAGTTGCAATTTGGTTTACATGATGATCAAAAAATCCCCCCTCCCAAATCCGTCAGGCATCACCCCCAATGGGCAAAATCCTGCCAGCAAATTGGGTGTTGCACCTGATGCAATGTCACTGACTGCAACTCAGCTTGCCACCAAATCTTGCGATGTTGGTCCCCAGGAAACTAACCCGACCATTTCTGAATAGTTCATCATTTAGGTCAAACCAACCATAGCTTGACCACCACCGAATTTTGTGATGTTGGTCCCCAGGGAACTAACCCACCCATTTCTGAATAGTTCATCATTTAGGTCAAACCAACCACAACTTGGCCCGCCACCAAATTTTGCAATGTCAGTCCCCAGGGAACTAACCCACCCATTTCCTGAATAATTCGCCGCTTAGGTCGAACTTGTGGAACCCAATCCCAGCTTGTTTTCCCTCAAAATTGATGACTATTTAATCAGGCGCATTGCACTGAGAAAATTGTTGGTTGATTCTCCTTCCTTGAATTTTACAATAAAAACAACTTCCCCCAAAATCCCGTTTTTATCTGTTAAGAATTAAGCTCCCTTCCAGTTCCATATCTGTCAGACCAGCAGCAGTGCCTCTGGCATTCTGATTTGCACTTGGATGCTTTGGCATCCGGGCTGGCAGGCCAGTCTAATTCTCACTTGCTGTTCGCCTGACAGGATTCACACCACCAGTGTCCTCTACACACAAATATTGCAATGCAGGCAAAGCCGGATGTCAACCATACAGCAGTTGAAACAGGCTCTTACCAGTGGTCAAATGATAGCTGAGATTATATGCAAATACTGTCATGGGTAGGAGGGCACTCCATTCCAAAGGGTCAATCATTTACCAATTTATGGAGGATGTTCACCAATGTTCCGTTAACCCACTCCACCATTTCATTAGATTCCAGATGATATGGGGTGGTCAAAACCCCGCGAATCACCATCAACTTGTTTAATTTCAGCAGAATATGTGAAGTGAAGTTGGTTCTGTTGTCCATCAGAATGAACTGCAGGCAGCCATGCTGCTGTATAATGCACTCTATAATGAACTTGGCTGTGGTGACCGCACCCAAGTTGCTAATAGCCATGGCTTCCACCCATCTGGTCAAGTGATTGATAGCGACAATTATATACTTGGATTAATTGGCACTATTCAGCAGAGGTCCCACTCATCAATGGAAACGGTGTGCCAAGCGAACTGGGGTTTCACTAGTTGGTAGGTGGTTTTCTTGTGGAAAGGTTTTTCTACTTGACACTGATGGCAACAACTAATTGTTTCCAATACGTCATAATGCATGCTCTCCCATTAGTATTGGGATTGCAACATCTCCAGTGTTTTCCACAACCCTCAATGGCCTACAGCCCGATGAGCATCCATAATTATTGCAGGTCGGGCCAAAGGCTTAGGGAAACTCAACGTCTGGTCGCCAATCCGCTTATGTAGTTCTTCTTCACATAGAAAGGTATCCGCCCTAAGTCCATCTAGTACCTTGATCACATGCGGCGGCTCATCCTGGTATTTATTTACCACCATCTTCTCATACATTATGTCAGCTAGATCACTGTGGTTGTGACTGTCGGCAGCCTAGAGAGACAATCTACATTTTGGTGTTTCACTCCTGGTCAATGCAAAATCTCAAAATCATATGCTTACAGCTTCAACGCCCAACGTGTGAGCCATCCCTCCAGTTCACGAAGATTCTGTAGCCAGCGCAAGGAAGCATGATCCATCACTACTTGAAATCTCACACCATGCAGATATACTTAAAACTGTTTATAAGCATAAATTACCACTAAACATTCTTGCTCAATTACAGTGTAGTACTGTTCATGAAAGTTCAAACTTTGACTACAGAAAGCAACAGGATGCTCCACGCCATCATCGTCCTTCTGAGATAAT
Source organism: Massospora cicadina (assembly GCA_022478985.1). Lineage (NCBI taxonomy): Eukaryota > Fungi > Entomophthoromycota > Entomophthoromycetes > Entomophthorales > Entomophthoraceae > Massospora > Massospora cicadina. Next base: position 47,895 of record JAKSZP010001605.1, read on the forward strand.
ACTGCCCCTATAGTGGAGAGCAAGGCATCCATTTGCACTATGAATGGCTTATCAAAGTTGGGGTATTGCAAAATGGGTGCGCTTGCTAATGCGGTATGCAATATATTGAAAGCATTCTGGCATCACTCCATCCAATCAAAATAAGCATTTTTTTTAATAGCTCGAAAAGTGGGGCCCCAATGCAGCTGAAATTGGGAATGAACCGTCAGTAGTACCCAACCATTCTCAGAAACACTTGAATGTCCTTCTTATTCACTGGGCGAGTCATCTTGCTTATCACTTCTACTTTAGCCAGCTGCAGTTTAAGCCCATGTGAATCCATGACAAACCCAAGGTATTCTAATTGCTCCTCAAAGAAATGGCACTTTTGAGGCTTAATTTTGGATTAGCGGTGGCGTGGCGCTGAAACACTTGCTCCAGTGGGTCTAGGTGCTCTGTAAATGTCCGCAAAAACCCATTGATGTCATCAAGGTAAACTAAGATGCAGGACAGCTTTAAATCACCTAAAATTTTATCCATGGCATGCTGGAATGTAGCCGGAGCATTACACAACCCTTGTGGCATGCGCATCAGCTGGAACAATCCTCTTGAGGTGATGATTGCACATTTCTCCCGTTCCATTAATGGCAATTTGATCTGCCAATACCCCAAGATCAGATCCATGGTGGAAAAATAGTTCGCCCCACCCAATCATTCTAATGCATCATCAATCCACAGAAGAGGGTAAGAATCCTTCTTTGTTACATTATTGAGTTTACAATAGTCAATAACCACTCAGTTCGTGCCATCCTTTTTTTACGATGAGCACAGGTGATACCCATGGACTGTTCAATGGCTCTAGCATTCCTTGCTTAATAAGTTTATCTACTTCATTGGAGACAACCTCTTCTGCTGCTTTTGAACGTCTAATAGGTTGTGAACAAATGATAGGGTGATCCCCCATGTCTATCCAATGTACCACCCCTTGAGCACACCACAGGTTGTGATCATAAATAGTGAAAATATCCCAATACTTTTCAAATAAGGCCATAGCCTTATCTTGTTGTTTCACCAGTAATCCTGTGAGCGTTTCCCATGGTACTACAGTCAGTATGCCAAATGAGGAGCGAGCCAGTAGTCTGAGATTTTCCCATGAGCCGAAGTCATGAATATGACAAACTTTCCAATAGGGATGAAGTATAGGTAAGCCACCACTTGGTGCCGCCTGATTATTATTGTCTCCTTCTGTAGGTTTGCGAGCAGCACCTTCACCTCCCCATTCCCAGGAAACAATAACCCTGGAGCCACGTGTGGTTTGAGCCATGAGTGCTGATGAGGCGCCAGGATTTCTCCATAAAGTCCCTTAGGGACTTCGATTTTGAGCCCAGTCCCTATTATGCCCTGGTGTCCAGACGGTAAGCTTAAAGGGCGCGTTGCTTGAAGCGGGATTCCCTTATACTCATATATCTGGTTGGGGAGGATCTTGGTTCGCTGACTCAGTCACTGGTAGCGAACAGGGATTACTACATCACTGTATTCTAGATTGATCTGACCAGAGTGGACTGGATCCATTTGGATTCCACTAGAGGAAAAATATACTGGAATTTGTTGACCAAATATGGTAAGGGTTTCTTCCGCCATATCTATCACAACGCCAAATTTCCTCATAAAAGCCGCTCAAATTAACATATTATAGTGGTCATTTGGCAAAACCACCGCTGGAGCAGACACCTGGACTGACCCAAATCGTAGAGGCAACGCGCTATATGCTCCTTCTGACACAGTGCTGTGCGTTCCCATGGTCCCATATACTACGCGATGGTCCACATCCAGTTTCAACATAAGTTTAGCCACCAACCGAGTGGAGACTATGTTCACAGGTGCTCCCATGTCTATGATAGCGCGAATTTTTGTGTTTTGAACAAATATGTCACAATAAGTACATTCTGAGTAAGAAGAATCATTGGTGTGTATTGCTTGTACGTTCAAGGGCTTTGTGCTACTTAAAAAAGAAGAAATGCCCTTGCTGAATTGAGGATACTCACTAGTGATTTTCTCCACAATCATGGCTATGGTAACCCCTACTAAAGGAGTGACGCTCAGTGAAGGATCCGGTTTGCTAATGCCAGTCTGTTCCAGGATCTGCCACGCATATGGCTTCTGCACATCCTGGCGAAGCTTGCCTGATGGGGTGAGCCTTTACTCATGGAAGCGGAAGCAGGGGTATCCAATAAAAGCTGCTGGTATAACACATCATCCTATTGAGGGTTAATTTTTACCTGAAAAGATGTTTGGGGATTGTTGAGGACAAGTGATATGGACTTAGCGGAGCTAGAGAGTCCCATCTCTACTCTGCTCAAGCTTTTCCCTACTCAATTATCCTAGTTGGCATTGCATACACATGTGGCTGACTTAGGGCTTCTGCTGCATAATGCCCTCTTTGTCCACACTGGAAGCAAGTGTTCATAAAAGGTGCGCATCTATAGTTTGGGTCAGAAGACCCAGGCCAATAATTGCTGGTAAGGTTCCAAGGTCGCGGATGAACTGGGGAAGCGTACCTGGGCCAGAAAGGGTATATTGACTCATGTGGGGGATGACTACATTCCAGCGGCTGATAGCCCAGTCGCTGCAACCTATATCCTGCAAGGGTTGGAGCGGGGGCAACAGCAATTTTTTGGGCTACGTTGGGGGTGCTGTTCGTGGCAGAGAGCCGCTGTAAGGTGTTCATGATCTGAATAAGTCCAGTATCCCCATCCAACACATGGGACATAGCGTTATATAGTTTTAAATATGGTTTGACAGCCGTCGTCATTGCTATACTTACATCTTCAGTGGTTAAGATACTGGCCCCAAGCAGAACGTGTGCTTCCACCAAAAACCACCCAGAAAATTCTGACAGAGTTTTGTTTTGGTCAAACTGTATAGTCATAAATTCGTCTTTTTGTTGACACATCTTGGTAGCACCCACGAACAGCTGGATAATAATCACTTTTACTTGTGCATAAGATACCAAGCTGTTGGGAAGATAGCAGGTCACCTGATCAGTGCTTTCCACATCCAAAGCGGACAGCAACAATTTCGCTTTTTGTCAATCTGTAGCTCCTTCCACAGCAAATTCAAACCGCTTAAAGTAACCGTGTAGGTTCCCACCACGACTGAAAGGAGGTAATTTCTCAATATGAACGAATTCGCTTGCTCTGGATTCCTGCTGCAAAGGGCAGGCGAACTGTTGTCAGAGCGACTATGGGAAACATTCCTTGATAAGTTATCACACAGCCAGCTGGATGGACTTGAACTCATCAAAAAGGAATTGGAAGAGGTGGTGTCACAGGGGGGGTTCACCATAACGCCAGATGGATATTCATTTGTTGATCCATAACATTCTTCCCCCAAGTTGCCACTAACTGCCCCATTCCCCCCAGCTCTGGTATGCTCCGCAAACTGTTTGTTGATCAACTGTTGCAGCGCTTCATATTGTTGTTGAAATTTCTGGCGGACTCCCCTTTCTTCATTCAGTTGTTTTTCCACAGCTTGTATTTGTAAAAACTTCTTCAATTATATACTGTGAGCAGGTTTGCTGTCAGAACAGAGGAGGATTCCTCAATGTAGAGTAGTAGGCTTTCTGGTTGTTTTCAAATATAGTTGCTTAGTGGGCCCCCTGTAGTGATCACCACTGTTAATTCTCAGCGTTTGAGCTTGATTCCGCCAAGTTGGTTTCGCACAGGGTATGAGCCACTGAGCAACCAAATTGTACAATATGAGGATCGCAAATTTATAATAATACTTAGTAAAATATGTATGTAGCTATCGCCCCTTATTTTGACCTTTATTTTAATATTAATTGCAGACTTATCTGTGCGCCCTTCTTTCTTGTAAAAACCTCTAAAACCTTTTATCTTCCATCAGACTCTTTATAACTTGGTTCCCCCAGCCGGATGTGTCCTCAGCTTGGTACTCTTCTATTCTGATTCCCTTTCCAAATTACTCTCATTTGTATTGAATCTTGGCATAAATCCTCTCAATTCGCCAAATGCCTCATTTCAAAGCGCTTATATTACCAGTACCGGTTCAATTCCAGTGGATTCCATTCATTCCGCCATATTGACTTAGGGCTTATCATCCAGTCATATTGAAATCATGACACACATCATGCAAGATCCTAAACTAAGTTGTGTGTTCATATACCTAGATGATGTAATGGCATTTTGTAGAATCCTTTACAAATCATATGGACCACCTACAAGTCATTTTACAACAGCTGAGAGAAAACCACATCAAAGTAAAACCTGCAAAATATACTTCCAGCAGGAACAGAATTTTTAGGACACGCTATATTGTGGGAAGGAGTTCAACCCTTGTATGATAAGGTTGAAGAAAAATCCAAGATGATTGAGACAAAGAGCCTCCAAGACATACAGGTATTTTTAGGGATGATGGGATAATACCATCAATCTACCCCTAATTTCGCTAAACTTGCCAAAACTCTTGTCTGTTTACTTTCCAAAAATACCTGTTCATGTGGGGAGTAGAACAAAGAACTGCATTTTAAGCCGATGAAGATTTTATTAAAGAGAAGACCAATTATACAACATCTGAACTATGGAAAGCCATTTATCCTTTTTACAAATGTCTTTGACTTAGCTGTAGGCGCCATTCTCTCTCAGTTAGATGATGAAGGCATTGACCGCCCAGTGTTCTATTGCAGCAAAAAGCTTTACAAGGCTGAGAAAAATTAAAGTGTCATGGAGAAAGAGTGCTTAGCTGTTCTCTGGTGGTGAAATTTTTATAGCCCTTCTTGTATGATATAAACTTTATAGTTTTTACAAGCCATGCTTCTTTTAAGTGACTACAAAACATGAAAGATTCAATAAGAAGACTAACCCGCTGGGCTCTCAAACTTCGGCACTATGACATGAATTATCCAATGAAATGTAACAAAGCACATGAAGTGGATGAACTGAATTAAATGCTCCTACTACATCCAGACATTAGTGAATCTGTTTGGCTACACGACCTACTCATGAAGCCAGACTCTTAGGGAGGACTAAGATGAACGAGTAAACTGATGCTAAAAATGACATGCTTGTAATATTGAAGTTCTCAATGGATTACTATACATAAAAGTTGGAAATATCAGACTACCTTAAATGTAACCTTTGGAAAGGTTTCTAGTTATAATGGAAGCCCACAATACCTCAGATCTTGGAGGATACAGGAAAACTTACATATAAACATAATTTACTACTATTGGAAAAGAATACTATGCTCTGTAGTAGAAGTCTTAGACGCTTGCATAACTTATATAAAGAGACGCCTCATAAGGCCACGTATAAGTATCAGCTCATGACCCCTCAGCAGTCATTTCATACCTTTAGTTTAGACGTCTCAAGGTACAATACCTGAATCCACAAGAGAAAATTTGATACATCCTTGCAGGGATTTGTCACTTCACAAAGTGGGTCAAAGAAAATGCCATTATCGCACAGACCGCCAAGGCTACCACTAATTTTATATTAAAATATATTTACTGGGCATAGATGCCAAGAGGTAATGCTATTAAGTAACGGGAAGAACCCTGCTTCAAGAGTTGTAAGAATCTAAGCTACGAGCATGGGAACTCAACAATTATTTTCAGCGCCCTACAACACATCAACTAATGGGAATGTAGAAAGATCAAGTGGAAGTTAATTTCATGAAAGATGGGCACTACTGATCCATTACTCTGGGACTAATATCTTTCAAGTGCATTGATGGACTTTTGAATAAGCTTTCATCAAATCACTAAAATGTAACCCTTCAAGGTCTTATACGGAAGTAAATATGGAGTTCTGGCTCAATTAGCTTTTGAAGGTGCCAGTGAAAATACTAAAGCCTTGAGAAAAGCTAAGAAGATTAGTTTGGAAGAATATCAACTACAGTCGGAGGTGATGATAAATCTAGCCAAGATGGTTACTAGAGAGGGTCAAGCAGAAGATGTATCTGGACAACCTTGAACCGCCTTTGAGATTTCAGACTTAATCCTGTACTATCACAATTGTATAGCATCTCAAGGAGGAAATTAGATTCCATTTAGGATATCCATACGCTTTAACCTACATATGCGAAGATCAATACTCCATTAAGTCTTTAGAATCTTGGAGTAACTTTCAACTGCGTACATAGCCAAAACTAGCATCAATTATCGCTTGCTAATGTTATTGAAAGAGGTGATGTCAGATATCAGGATATTTGACATTATGGGAAAATATTAGCCATTTGACTCCTAAGACAGAATTTAAAACTAGATCTGAGAAGGGGTTAACAAAGAAGCTACAGTTAATCATACAGAAAATTAAAAGTTGGTAAGGCTCAACTGATACTAGAAAATTTTGGTTGGATCAATTTGAGCCAGAAATTACCTGAGATGGAATCCTACCTAATTAAAATGAAGGACCATCAAAATGTCAAGTGACTATTACTCAAGGTGGAACATGAGGCAGTAAGTTAATTTATAACCGCAAAAGGGTAAAAAATCTACCCAACAATTAACCTATTTGATAACAAGTCTCAACCAAGTTGATACATTTAGCATAACTTTTCTTCATCAAAAAGATGCTAAAAAGGCTTTATAACATCCAGAATGCATCACCTGACCAATAGCCTCCCATTTGGAAATTGTCATGGTTAAATGACATCATAGTGGGGACTGACCCTAAGAATAAGGCTGGGCAACAGGAGGCCCAGAAGGTGAAGCTTCAGGCCCTCCCTGACCTCAGGCACACACTAGACCAACGCTGGGTACAAGATAAATATGCCCAGGTTGGTATTAGTGAAGTGCCAAACGCCCATCCCCTTTTGTTGGCCCAGGCATTAAAACAAACAATATATTCACTTAACACTGATGGCACCATTTGGTTGATTGAGGAATGGGGGTTCAAAACCCATTCCATTTATGAAACAATGCATTTGGGTCAGATCCAACTCTAATTGATTACTTAAAAGAAGTTTTATTTAACTGAGGTTAGCCAACCAGGGGATGGACATTACCGAACTAAAACTAAAAATCATAATAAAAAATAACGATTCAAATGAAACGCCCAAAATGGACAGATTGATTGAATCATAACTAAAAATATCCAACCAGGTGGGCAGTGAATACTGCTATCCCTCCATGGTGGACGGGGAGGGGATTGGAGGGCTCATCTTCAGCTGCATTATCTCATTCCAGAGTAGGGTGCGTGTTAAGGCAGATAGTAAGGGTGTGGGGGCATCGGCGGCATTAGGTTTAATATCCTTGATGACTGGAACTTTTGAATAGTTGCCAGCCATCATTATACCAACTATGTACTTGCCCAAAGCATCTTCAGCTTTGAGGCGGGCATCTGGGAATTTAATGAATGTGGCAATGTTGGTTCAGGTATTTTTGCTTTTAGATTCCGTGCTACTGTTATCACGTTCTAGATGGCTTCAGTGACATTTATGTAAAAGTTTTCATGTTGATCTTACTTTGTGCAGTAAGATTTATGGGGATGACGGGAGGTGGAATTCCTCCTGCGAGCACAGCCACAGATTTGGCAGCAGCTTTGCAAAGTGGACGGTAATCTGGTGTGGCAGATGCTTCTACTTCAAGCTGGTGGTTGCTGTAGAGCAGTTTGGCATTAGGTTGTGGGAAATATTTCTGAGGTGGGAATTTTGCATCCCATTCTGTGTTACAGAGCCACTCGAGTTGCAGCATTGGTTCTTCAATGAGCTTACCTGATTTGTCAATTTCATCCAAAAATTCCCATGGATTTTGGTTAAATTAGATTGGGGAATCAGCATACAGTTGAGGTTTGTTCAATCTGTTTGCAGATGCATGGGATCAAACTGGGATCAAATCTGATGTTTGGTTGGATGAATTATTTGTGGCATTGGGGCAAGGTGGGTGCTGATTGGTGGCTGTAGGTGCAGCTGCAGCATCAGGCATTGGAGGAGGGGAAGGTAGGATCATACCCCATGTCAGAGTTGGTATGGGGTGGGTGGTGGATTGGTGGGCATCAGGCAAACTTTCAGCGTCAGTGGAAGTTTTTGAGTATGGGCATTTATGTTTTGAGTGGTCTAACTCGAAACAAGATGGACAAAGCATCTGTCCGCCCTCAACGCGGGCCCAGAACGGATGGTCAGGGGCAGATGGGATGGTGGCATGAGGGGAATTGCCAAAATATTTTTGTAAATTTAAGGCTGATCATGGCATATGCCCGAGGCCCAGCAAGGCGTGTGGCCCCATTTGGGACCACAAATTGTAAGATGGGGTTGGCGCCATAGGCTGCCAAACCTTCCATCAGCTCCTGGTGGAGCACTTCAGGGGGAGGTGGGTGGGCAAACCAGCGAACTGGACCACCAAGGTGGTGTCCGTTGGGAGCTGGTCTGAGTTGTTGGGAGGGGAATATTGTTAAAAATTAACAGCACCATTGCCGCAGTGGCTGCATCAGCTTCACAAGGGAAGCCAAGATCAAGTACTACCTATAGGGGCGGAAGTCAATAAAACAGGCTGGTGTCATCACCACCTGAGCCATTTTGATAATGGCTTGGTCGTCATAGGGGAAGAATTTCCCATATTTGACCCTAAGTCTAAATGCATGTTGCTCCAGGGGAGCACCAGGGGGCAGCAGGGCACCGCTTGGGTTTGGGCGAGATGGGCATCGTGATCCTTGGGAGGGATGAATCATCCCAAGGGTTTGGAATGACTGGGCGAGCCAGTATGAGCGCGTTTTCTTGTCGGACAAAAAATGGAGGGGGAGTTTTGCCACTTACCCACGCTGAGACAGATGGTGGGGGATCAGATGATATCGGAGCAAGACTTTGGTATGCAATTAAGTGTTTGCTTTTAATTTACCGAAATTAATTTACTCTGAAAGTTATGCCAAGCAGAGAGAGATTAATAGTCCATTACTCAAGTGAAGTTGGTTTTGGAATATTCTAACAATTGAGATGTTAGTGTTTGACTATTGGTGGGTCAGTGCTTGGGCCCACTTCAGTGAACCCCATATTTCCCTGACGTAGTTTAATTTTTGTTTCCCTTGACCAACACTCCTTGTTGGTTGACTCCTAATAAAACCTTTCCCGTTTTTACCTAATTTTACTTATGTTGTTTTGAATAATCCTGTGCACGGACCTCTTTGAGGAGGTCTTGCGTTACATAAACCATACCATTCTACTCACAGTCCAGTTAGCTCCTAGGCACCTTTTGGTTCTCCCAGGTTCCCTCCAACCTGGGACGTTTACCCCTTTCCCCTGCGTGCACCGCGCCATTTTTGGTGTGGTGTTTTTTATAATGATCACATCTTTCCCTTTAAGTTATTATTGCTCCAGCATCCTCTGCTGGGCTCTAGTAACTTTGGTTTCAACAGCTAGTTTCCATGCATTGACTCTGTGCACCGAGCACCACCATGCTGTAAAAAGGAGAGTTATGGACACTCTCCTTATACTAGTTGACCAACCTTTTAAAATTATGTGCACAAACTTTTTTTTGTGTGGGACTTTTCCAAAGTGTAAACAGTGGGCGCCAGCTGAGGGCCTCAGATGTGGTCAGCCACACCGCTGTTTTCTCATTTTCCCAAACATTGGAGAAACTCAGCGTTATTATGGTTGCCTCCAACTGGAAAGTACCCATCCTTCATGCTCGTACCTGGTGGATACATATTTTTTGAGGTTCAAAAATCATGATTCCCCTATTTTCCACCGAAATTACCAATTTCAAGTTTACTAAACAGGGTTTAATTTGACAGCATGTTCAGACGATGCTGGTGTAATTGGCGCAGGTGGCCCTGGGGGTGTTGGCCTTGGATAATGTCGGGCATTCTGTTGCTGTTATGGGAATAGGGTCGTTTGCATCTAAAAACGCGTTTTATAACGAAAACACTATGTATACCTCTGAACCGTATTTTCTTTCTCATGGCTCAGAGAAGGAACCTATTCCCATGTACCAAATCACCCCAAAAAACCCCGTTTGACCTCTTCCATGATTCACAGCTCTCAGTAAGTTGAAAACGAACTGCGCTTAAAATAAGAGAACGTTTTTGCCCCTGCTGAAAATATGGTGGGATATGTGGCCTCAGTAGTAAGAGTGGCCAAGTATCCCTCTCCATTCTTCGATTCAAAAATCACACCAGGGTGACATGTCACTGCCAAATGAAGAGTTTGGTGGTAATTTACTGGCGTTTTCAGCTTTAAATAAAGACCATTCTGGGTATTTTCTAATGACTGCTATCCTTTCCTCCCCTTTATGGAAATTCAGCACCAATATTATGGTGGATAATGGTGCCACGGAAAACTTTATGGACCTGAGCCTAGCCAACTACCTTGGGCTGCATTACTTGCCAGGTGGTATGGTTAGGAGAGGGACGTCCCAAGGTATTTCTTACTCTGGAAGGTCATTGGGACAGTGGACTATCAGGTTGGCAAATACCACTTGTCTGATCACTTCCAAGCTATCAAAAACCTCCTGTTCCCTATCATTTTGGGTGTGAAGTGGTGGCGGAAGTTTGACGTCAGAACCAACTTGAAAAAAATTCCCTATCTTTTACATTAAAGAATAGTCGCACATTAGTTGTTCCTTTATCTGAGGCTGACGCTCAGGGCGACTTGCCCAACTGGCCCCACCTTCACACCCTTAGCCTTGCCTCTATGCTGAAGCCAGTGTGGTGGTCCCCCTACCTTCTTGTTTGGAGGGTTTGGAATCTTCCTTTGATGCAGCTTCAGCTGATGCGCTACCTGCTCATTCTGAGTATGACTGTGACTTCAAATTCATAGTGGATCTAGGGCGTATTTCTTCTCCCATTTACCCCTTGACTATCCAGGAGGAAGAGGCGTTAGATGTGTGGGTGAAATAGCAGTTAGCCAAAGGCGCGATTTTTCAGCGGACCTCTCCTGTTTGCTCCCCCTTCTCTTTGTTGAGAAGGCAGATGGTACTCTACACCCATGCGTAGACTATGGAAACCAAACAACGTTACTGTACCAAACATCCATCCCATCCCTTTGGATTCACAGATTACGCTCTATGTGGAGAAAGCGAAGGTCTTCTCCAAGCTGAATTGCCTCAATGCGTTCAATCAGCTCTGTATAAAGAACGGCCAGGAGTGGTTAACCGCAATCCACAACAGAAAAGGAATTTTCCAGTTTTGGGTCATGCCCTTTGGGCTTAAGAATGCCCCTGCCATCTTTCAACGCCGCATTGATGCTGAGTTGGGAGACTTGTTGGGGGTATGCGCGGTTTCCTACATGGATGATATCCTGGTGTTTTCCCCAGATCAGGAGTCCCATGCAATACACCTTCAGTAAGTGGTGGAGAGGTTGAGGGACGCCCGCCTTACGCTAAAAATAAGTAAATGTGAATTTTTCAAGTCCCAGGTCAATTTCTAGGCAACGTCATGTTTGACCAAGGACATATGATAACTACAGACAAGGAGAAGGCTATTTGTGAGTGGCCCACCCCCACCCAGGTCAAGGAATTGAGGAGCTTTTGAGGAGTGTACATTTCTCAAGATGTTCACACCCAACCTTTCTGAGGTAGCAGCTCCCTTATACAAGGCTAGTTGTGCTAAGGTGCTTTAGTGGGCCCCATTTTGGATAATGCTTTCCAAGCAGTGAAGTGTACCCTGTTGTCCACGTCAGTTCTTCGCCATGTTGACCCTTCAAAGGAGTTCATTGTGTCCTCTGATGCCTCCAAATTCGCTGTAGCGGTTGCCTTGTTATAAGTAGGCGAAGATGGGATAGAGCATCTAGTATAATATTTTTAGGAGAAATATCTCTGCCTGAGTTATATTACGCCGTTTATGACAAGGAGTTACTAGAAGTGGCGAAGGCTCTGACATTTTGGCGTCACTGACTTGCATGGCTCTACCCAATCGTTCTGTGTACATACAGATCACCGTGCCATGGTGTACTACAGCGCCCCTCATGTTCTAAACCCATGGCAGACCCATTGGCATGAGACCCTTGCCAAATTTGCTTTTTCTTACGAATTCACCCAGGGCAAGGATAATGGTTTGGCAGATGCTTTAAGCTGCAACCCTGATTTAGCTCCTGATCCAAAGGAGGTAGAAGTCCACAAAACATAGGTGATGATATCTCCAAATAAAATTATGTCTCAACCTCCCTCTCCCCAGGCCAACGTGCCAGCACTTGCACCTCTGGAAAATGCGGAATAATATGGTATGTTCAGAAAAGTGGTCCTTTCTCAGCCGCTATCTGCTGAATATACTATGGTTCTTGCTAAGAGCGCTTTAAATCAAGAGGGCCTATCCAGAGGAAATCACGTAAAGGATGAGATGGTGTGGTTTTAGGGGCACCTTTGGGTACCTTCTGGACCACTGCGCCTGAAAATTATCTGGGACCATCATTATGGAATCAACATTGGTCATCCTGGGAAAGCAAAGACCTTGGAGTTGATACGTCACACCTACAATTGGAAGGGCTTGCCTGCTCAAGTGGGGCGGTATTGTAAGGAGTGTTTGATTTTGCAACCAAATGAAGCCATATTGTCAACCTTTAGCGGGGTTGTTGGTACCAGTCCAGAAAGATGAAGGGCCCTGGACTTCCCTATTGGTGGATTTCACTGTGGAACTACCTGTCTTTGATGGTTACGATGCCATCATGGTGGTGGTGGACCGTTTGACAAATTTTTCCCACTTCATTCCTTGCAGAACTACAATAACCGCGGCTGAGATGGCTATGCTCTTCGTCACGCATGTGTTTGCGCTCCATGGGGTTCCTCAAGAGATTATCAGTGACTGGGAACCCCAATTTACCTCTGTCTTTTGGGAAGAGTTGGTTAAGACTCTTCAGATTCGCCCCTACTGTTAAACTCCCTATCACCCCCCAATCAGATGGGCAGACTGAACGAGTGAACCAGTGCTTGGAGCAGTTCCTGCGGTGTTACACCACCACATATCATTCAGATTGGGCTTCTCACCTTTCTATGGCTCAATTTAGTTACAAATACGTTGGATTATTTTATTGGTTGTTCCCCTTTTTTCGCCAACCATGGCTTTAACCCCGCCTTTAACATGGAGCCCAGCTGTGGTCTAAGGTTGAAGCGGTGTTGACTTTGCCAAGACAATCAAGAAGGTCCGCCAGGGGGTTTCCACAATCTTGGAGGCGGCAATTCAAGTGTATAAGGAGAACATAGATGGGAAGCGCTGAGTGTGTCCTGCTTACAAGGAAGTGGATCTCGTGATGCTTGATGCTCATAACATCCCTATCAAGCAGCCATGCAAGAAGCTGGGACCAAAGAGGATTGGCCCCTACCGCGTTGTTAGAAAGGTGGGCCATGCCTCATACCAGCTAGATCTTCCCCTTTTACATCATATATTCTCTGTGTTTCATGAGAGCAAACTGACGTTGTTTGAGGGCCCCACATCAGAGACTCCTGAGGCCTATCTTGTGGATGGGGTGCCAGAGTGGAAATTCAAAGAAATAGTCGCCTCCCTCCATGTTAAGAGACAACTTGAGTACCTGGTATCCTGGAAGGGCTTTGACACTGCAGAAAACAGTTGGGTTCCAGCATGCAACTGTGTGAATGCCCAAGATCTGATTAAAGCCTTCCACAAGCGTTTCCCCCAGGCTGTTAGATCTCAACCCAAACCGACCATTGCCGCCATGGAGTTGGCCCCTGCCCACAAGAACTTTTCCCTTGCGCAAGCCCCTGGAGGGGGAGTTGAGCCCCATTGGGAGGAGAAGGTAATGTCATGGTTAAACGACATCATAGTGGGGACTGACCCTAAGGATAAGTCTGGGCGACAGGAGGCCCAGAAGATGAATCTTCAGGACCTCCTTGAACTCAGGCACACACTAGACCAGCGCTGGGTACAAGGTAAATATGCTCAGGTTGGTATTAGTGAAGTGCCAAATGCACAGCCCCTTTCGTTGGCACAGCCATTAAAACGAATGGTACATTCACTTAACACCGATGGCACTATTCAGTTGATTGAGGAATGGGGGTTCAAAACCATTACATTTATGAATTGACGCGTTTGGGTCAGATCCAACTTCAATTACTTACTTGAGTGAAGTCTGTTTCAGTGTATTCTACCAATTTGGATGGTAGTGTTTGCCTATTGGTGGGTTGGTGCTTGGGCCCACTTCAGCGAACCCTGTATCTCCCCAATTTATTTTAATTCTGTTTCCCTTGACCAACACTCCTTGTTGGTTGACTTTCCTAATAAAATCATTTTCCTTTTTGCCCTTTTTACTTATGTTGTTTGAATGATCCTGTGCACTGACCGCTTTGAGGAGGTCTCACGCTACATACACCATACCATTCTACTCACAATCCAGGTAGATCCTAGTGCACTGTTAGTTCGCCCAGGTTCCCTCCAACCTGGGACTTTTACTCCTTTCCCCTGTGTGCACCGCGTCATCTTTGGTGTGATATTTCTATAATGATCGCCTCTCTACCATTAAGTTATTATTGCTCCAGCATCCTCTGCTGGTCTCTAGTAACTTAGGCTCTAACGGCTAGTTTCCATGCAATGGGTCTGTGCACCAAGCGCCACCACGCTGGAAACAGGAGAGTTATAGACACTCTTCTTACAGAATTTCTATATCATTTTTTTATAAAAATTTTTCCTTTTGGGGCTAATATTGTTAAGTATGACATAAAGTTTAATTGAGGTAAGACAACCAGGAGATGTAGGTTACCAAAACTAAAACTAAAGCTAAAAACTAACGTAGCTATTTGGTTCAAACAAAACGCCTAAATGAGCGGATTGAGTGAAACCATCAAACAAAACATCCAAACAGGTGGGCAGCGGAAACCGCTTATCCCTCCATGGCAGAAGAGTAGGGGGATTGGGGGGTTCATCTTCAGCAGCAGCTTCTTCCTCCCTTATTATAGTATGTGTCAATGCAGACAGTAATGGCGTTGGGGCATCTGCGGCATATGGTTTAATATCGCTAATAATTGATATTTCATGGAAACCTACAGCTAGGAAACTGGCACTGGTATATCTAATTAAAGCTTTTTAGCTTTAATTTTGGCGTTTGGGAGTTTAAAAAAGGTGGTGATGTTGGTTCAGGTAATTTTAGCTTTTGGGTTCCGTGCTATAGTTGCCACGTTCTGGATAGCATTGTTAACATTTTTGTATAACTGTTTTATTGTGAGTTTACTCTTTTGAGTAAGACTTTTAGGGATAACAGGAGGTGGGATTCCTCCTGTGAGAAACGCCACTGATTTGACAACAGCTTTATGAAGGGGACGACAGTCTGGTGTTGCAGCTGCTTTGACTGCAAGCTGGTGATCACTGCAAAATGATTTGGCATTTGGCTGTGGGGTATATAGTCAAGGGAGGTATTTAGCATCCCATTCTGCATTAATGAACCGCTTGATTTGCAGAGATGGTTCTTCAATTATCTTACCTGATTCGTCAATTTCAGCCAATAACACCCATGGGTTTTGGTTGAATTAAACTGGGAATTGGCATACCGTTGAGGTTGGTTGATTCATTTAAGGAAGCATGGGATCAAACTGGGATACAATACAATGCTTGATTGGAGGAATCATTTGTGTCACTGGTGAGGGGAGGAGGCTGATTGGTGGCTGCAGGTGCAGGTGCAGCTTCCAGTTTTGGGGGAGGGGGAGGTAGAATTGTGCTTCATACCAGAACTTGTACAGGGTGAATTGCAGATTGGAGGTCGGCGGACAAGCTGTCCAATCTGTTGGAAGTGACTAAGGAGGGGCACTTGCGTTTTGAGTGGTCCAACTCAAAACATGATGGACAAATTATCCGCATGCCCTCGATGCAGGCCCAAAATGGATGGTCAGGTGCTGAAGGAATAACAGTGCGTGGGGGAATTGACATAGCAATTTTAATAAATTCAGGGCTGATTGTGGCATATGACTGAGGCCCAGCGAGTTGTGTGACCCCATTTGGGACCACAAATTGTAAGATGGGGTTGGAGCCATAGGCTACCAAACTGTCCTTCAGCTCCTGGTGGAGCACTTCAGGGGGAGGTGGGTGGACAAATTAGCAAACTGGACCACCAAAGTGGTGTCTGCTAGGAGCCAGGTCCAAGTTGTGGGGAGAGGGGTACCCTGTAATACCAGGGGCACAGTTGCTGCAGTGACAACGTCAGCTTCACAGGTGAAGCTGAGGTCGAAATACCCCTTATAGAGGCAGAAATCAATGAAGCCTGTAAGTGTCATCACTGCATGTGCCATTTTGATGATGGCTTGTTCATGGTACGGGAAGATGTTCCCATATTCAACCCTTAGGCTGTAGCGCAAGTTGCTCTAGGGGAGCACCAGGGGCAGTGAGGTACCACTTGGGTATGAGCTAGGTGGGCATTGAGATCCTTGGGAGGAACGAATTGTCCCATGGGTTTGGGATGAATGGGTGAACCAGTCCGAGCACATTTTCCTACTGGACAGAAAATGGTGGGGGAGTTTCGCCACTGCTCCACACTGGAGCAGCTGGTGGAGAATCCGAGGACATCAGAGCAAAACTACCATGGGCGATTATGATTTGCTTTATTAATTCATGTAATTTTGCTCAGAAAGTTATGCCAAGCGGAAAGAGAGTCTTCTTAAGTATGACATATAAATCCCCTAATTTATACTACAATAAAGTTGCATCTTTAATTCTATGTTTCAATTTGGTACTTGAATTCAACAAGTCCATTTCACCATACTTACCATAGGACAGATAGACTAGCTGATGGGACATAAGCTATGACCTGACACCCTTAAAAACAAAAAATATACTTGTTATGCACCTTAGAAAGTCTCAAGTATTGACTGTCAAGAATTTTGGTCAAATTACCATTAAGCTCAAAATTGGAGGCCCAACAGTAATCAACAGCGATGTCATGCCAGCTCATTGACTTCAGCTTGTATTAATTTAGGTCCCAAAATTTAAAATTCTGACATCCTCCCAGGGCCATGAGCCTTCTGTTGAGTAAATGAGGACGACAGCAAATATCTACTAACTCTATCACCTCAAAGTTTAATAAAAAGGGAATATAGACACATTTATGTCATTATATGAAATTAGTATGGATGACGTGAAGAAGAAGGCTAAACTAATGGTGCTAATGAACTTTATAGACCCAGAAAGCCAAGGGTTAGTAATACCAAAAATTAGAGAGTCCAGAATGACATATAAAAACACAAAGGACATTATGATAAAATACTTTGGAGAGTTAAGATGATGACTATCAGGAAGACTGCTTTTCTTTACGTAACTTGCAAAAAATAGATTTTTGAATTTTCAAATCACTTTTCCCTTAAAGTTTAAATGTTATGAAGCGTAAGAATTTATAAAATTATAATCCAAAAATTATCAAAGAAACGCATGTGAGCCCTATAAAGAGTGTACTAAGTAATGCTACCTGTATCAAAAAATGAACATAACATGTCACAATTGGTGAGTTACCTATCCCGTTGCATAAACACCTTTGATGCACTCAATAGAGGGTATCACAGAAAGCTGATATTATGGATCAAAAATAGTCCAACAAGAAGTCATATTGAACCTGTAAATGTTTCCAGGCATAGAGACCTGATGTGTGCTACATTACATTCAGACTATGCGGCGATAAAGATCATTATTCATGTCAATGCAATACCAAGGGGCCAAGCTCATGGTGCATTCATTTAGGAGAAGTGGGTATTAAAGACCATGCAAAGGATTGGTTAGAATAGAAAGGGATATTCCACTTCCGCCAGAACTCAGCCTATTTCCAACAAAGCAGATAGCAGTTATTCGCCAGCCAACACCAACCATTCTCAGACAAGATGCACCACGGCACCACTATTAACCAGTCTGAGATTACTAACTAATATTAGCAATTACTAATAATTTTCTTAAAGAAAACAAAATGGAACAAGCTATGGAGGTGGTAATGAAGCCCTAAGTCCAGCAACTGTGGTAGTATGAACTACCAGTTGCCTCCTGCAAAATGTCAAAATTAGAAGAAGTCAAAGTAGCTATTTCTATTTTTAAAGTAAAAAGATCCAACTAAAATTTTTTGAAGAGCTACAGAACTATCTGTGTAAGGCTTTCCAGCCTTATACACTCTTTCTTACCATATTGACCCCATCCCCACACTCTAGCGGTATTATATTGATAGGATTAAGCCCTTAAGCAGGGAAATCCCTCATTTACACCACTAATATAAAATTTACTCTAGGTAAGTTCTCCTATACTGCTACCCCTTTTCCTAAATTCCCTCCCAGCCTCAAATCCCAATTTCTCAGATTTCTCTCCATTTTTTATTTTAATTTCATAGCACTATTTTACAATTTTTCTACGGAGGTTAATTTTCAATCATACTGATTCTATCTCTCCATTTAATTTAATTTTGACAATATCCCTTTTTTGTTTAATGTTGCTATTTAAATTCAGGTCCACCACAAGTGGAGCGCCTCTTAATCTGAAATTTTTGAAACGGTTTATTGGCTTAATTAGGAAGGAGATAATCATGGCGTGCCCCATAACCATTCCCATCCCCAATTATTGTGCCCATTTCACAATTTCTGACATTTCCTCCCAAGTATAAACATTAATGAGCCTGTGACCCAAGATGAGGATGCAGCGCCCAAGAACAGCGTGATAATTCCCAATCCCATTACCTTATAGGGCCAGTGCCTTTATAAGTGAAGGCACTAACCTATTATGTTTCCATATTTCATAGATGTTTCATTAAAAAACTTTTCTGTTCCAATATTAATTTTAAGTTTCCATCTTTATAGAAGCATTTGTGGGCATGATGGTGCACATTGGGACAACATGCCATTGCTTAGATGGTTTACCCCTCATTAAATAGAGAGCTTAAGGGCCTTAATAGTTGCTTGGTGACTCAGGCGGCATATGGAACTATGCAGTTTTCCTAGCATGTCTTAGGCTTCCTGTAATGATCATTTTTGCTCAAGATGGTTTCTTAAACTCTAGACCCATAAAATGCCATCTTTCATGATGGTTGCAATTCTTTTTTTAAACCCAACTGATCTTTAATATTTTAGTTTAACTTATCATAACTCAGTTTAGTTTTCAGCCAGTCATAGATGCTGGAAACAAAGGGGCTTCCATACCTAAACTTTAAAAAATTTATCTCCAAGGTTTGCTTTATAACCTGCAGGTAAAAATAATTAATCCCCATTTGGTTTTTAAAGAATATACCCATTGTCATGATACTTATAATAGACTTACCTATTTGCTTGAATATAATATTTTATATTTATTTTTAAAATTTATGAATAAATAAGTTTATTTAAAAGTTTTATTAATAAGGGACCCCTTCTGAAGCCTTAGTTTACCCAGTATGTATGTAGGTTACTCTAGATACTCCTCAGGATGAGATCATATTGGCTCCCATAACTCATCCAAGTGGGACAATGGAGTCAGTAGAGAAATGCTGAGTTTTTCAAATTACACCTAGAGCGGGAATGGTTCCTTTTAAATTGGCAAACTTACCTATATTGCAACTAAATTAGGGAACTCTCTTTTGGGCATGTGGTTTGTTTACTTATGTAATGTTTAGATACTTGGGGTATTCTGAGCGCTAAATACTCCAAACTCAATTTTACTAAGATGGGAGGGAGGTCATCTTCCCAAGAATACCTAACCCTGTTGCCTATCCCACCAGTTTCATCTCTCAACATTGTGGTAGGGGGAGGTTGGTGGATACTATTTATACTGCTGGCAGTTGAGGCCTTTTTGCACACCAGAAGATCTCTAGGAGAGTGTCAACACTTTCTGTAGCCCCTGGATTTTTAAGTAGTATTTCCCCTTCCTTCCAATATAAAAGGTTACCAATCATATGCGTAACCATGAGTTGCACTCATGCTTGGAGAGCCAAAGGGGGTTTTCTTTTTAGTGAGGGGTGATGAAATGATTGGTTTTGTGTGAGTTGATTTCCTATATGCTGAAACTATAGGAAATTCAATCTCACTCTATGGCTAAAATTAAATTTTTGCCTTTCGAAATTGATTAGATCATTAATTTTTTTACTTTATTGAAAGTTGTTTTATTTTCCAACATCATTAATGCTGAAATTGAAGGGGCTTCCACGCCTAAACAATCTTTAATAAATTTATATTTGAGGTTCGCTTTACAACCTGCAAATAGCACGTCAAAACCCCTTTTTTGAGTCTTAAAGAATATTTTAAGTCTTGAAACTCAACCTCTTTGGTTGGACTGGGGCATATTCTCTTATAGAAGGAAGAAGGGACATAATTCCTTATGGAGCCCTTGGTCCAACTGGGAGACTTGGACCACGTTGTTGATAAATGTTGAGTAACAGCATTAGCCCAAAAGAATCCCTCCACAGAACCCTTCTTGTCTGCTTCTTCCCGTGTTAACAAGATAAAAGGGGTCTGTAGGGAGGTAATCCTAGCCAGAGGCCACCAGAAGCACTTTCACCCTCTTCTGGCCTCCACTCTGCCATCACCAACTTCCTTAAAAATTAAAAATTTGACTCATAAAACTCAGGAAATTGTTCCTGATTTAAAAAAATCAGTCTGGAACATAAAACCCAAATTTTCAGGTTC
Organism: Massospora cicadina; assembly: GCA_022478985.1. Classification (NCBI taxonomy): domain Eukaryota; kingdom Fungi; phylum Entomophthoromycota; class Entomophthoromycetes; order Entomophthorales; family Entomophthoraceae; genus Massospora; species Massospora cicadina. Next base: position 68,380 of record JAKSZP010001605.1, read on the forward strand.
CAGAATGACAATCCAAGTCAAAAATTAGTTCTCAAAAAGTAAAAATAATTTTAAACTTTTGTCAAAAATGACTCTGCAGACATTAATTCCACCGCTCCTCTGATCCAAGTAATCTGCTCAAATTTGGTAAAGTGAGGGCTCCTCTGTCGTGGATAAGAAATTATGTTGCCAGAGCTTCTACAACCTCATATGTAAGCTAGATGGCAACTCCCCAAGCCCATGCTGTTTAGCTGCAAGCACATCAGCTACTCCTGTTTATGATATCACGCTATTCTTTCCCTAATACTTATCTTATAAGTCAACTCCTTTAGGAATGGGAAGTTGCCAGTTCATTTTTTCCTAAAGCTTTAAAAACTAAACGTTTCTTATTATTTTAGACCATGGACTCCACTTTGTTTCCAATATTCTTTCAATAAACATAACAAGGTATGCCGCGATTTGTGTTTTAGGACTGATGGTCAATAAGTGGGCCCTCTGATTTATCAATCCAGCAGCCCACCAGATGGTGATTGTGATGATAAAAGGATATGCCACAGTTTCAATACGCAAATCCACCTTTCCCAAAGAGCTTTTGGATCTGCCAAATTTTTATCAACGATCTGCCTCTCTTTTGGTGCACAACGGACAGTCTACAATTCAACCGCCCTTTACTCAAAACAGTCAAATAATTTAAACTAATTTTTTTCTGATCTACCAGTAGTTTGGCGCAATCTGGGCGAAATGAGGCCTTCTTCTCCATCAACCATGATTTTTCATTTGATTTGATTATTCATCCTCAAAACTGCAAGGCAGAAACCAGGCGCCAGATTATCCAGGCCATCTCGCCGCAGGCCAATCTGTCCTGAATACTTTTATAAAAATTGATCTGCTTTTCTGATGACGTTTCTGACCTCTTGACCCATCACAAAAGATCTCAACTGGCGCGAGACAATGCTTAAGGCCACCTAACATTTGAATCAAAATGATTTGATTCAATTTATGAACTCAATCAACATTCTCTAAATCTAAAATTTTCAACTATTTTTTGTACTTTTAATTTTATGAAAATGAGCAGAAAATTTGGGAACTGAGCCTAAAGAGTAACAACCGCCAACCCAGGAGGATTGGTCATCCTCCCTGCCTCCCCCACATTGGGATTGCCCCAGCAAGACCCGCGGTGCCCCCATTGCAGCCATCTGGTCTGTTATGGGGCCTTTAGTATACTCTTTAAGTTTTAATTTCCCTAACAAGGATCATAGAGCAGCCCTCCTACTAGTAATCAGAACTGCTATTCGACTGACATTCTGTGCTTTCCACTTAATTGTTACACCCTCAGTTTGGAAGACTAGTCTTACTGTAATCAGCAGGCTCCATTACAGATACACCCTCTGCATGCTAATGATAATAAATTTACCTATTTGCTTGAATATAATAATTTATTTTAATTTAAATGACGAATAGTTAGGTTATTTAGTAGTTTTATTACTAAAGGAATATCTTTATGACGCCTTAGTTCAATGAGTAGCATGTAGGTTACTCTAGAGACCCCAAAGGGGAGAGATCAGACTGGCTCACATACCTCAGCCAAGTGGGACACTGAAGTCAGCAGAGCAATGCTTAGGCTTTCAAGTTGCGTTTGAAGTAAATAAATTTCTTTAAATTGGTGAACTTACCTAGATCACTAAAAGATTGAAGAAACTCTATTTTTGGGCATGTGGTTTGTATATTGATGCAACATTTAGAAACTTGGGGTATTTAAGCGTTACATTTTACTAGTCTTAACAATATGAGTCAAGCTAAAATCATGGTATTAATTAATAAATCCTACTGATTATTATTCTTTTTAGTATAAATATATTGTTATAATTATAAAAACCCAAAATTGAAGCAATTGTAGACAATGAGGCACTAATCAACATAGTGCTGACTAAGTTAGATAAAAATTTGAGCTATTGAAAGATCTTCATCACTGTACATAATTCAGAATTCTAAGGCCCAATAAAGCTACTTTGCCAAGGGCTTACAGAACGCTAACGTTAAGGTTTAATTCTATAGTTGTATTGGTTTCTGCTTCTCTCTGACAAGTCAAAATTATGATATTCTCACTGGAATTTACTTTTTGAGAACTTATGAAGTAAAAATGATTTTAAGTGAATACCTTAGAAATCATTGGATAGAACATCCTAATGTACTATAGAAATGTAAGTCAGCAGGTGAAGTGTCAGGCTCTGTTATTTATAAGCCTAAACTTTAAAGATATGATTATACCTGTTGGTTATTAAAAGAGACGTGGTAAAACCATAATTCATCAAACCAAATCTTTGAGTCTTAGGGCATCTCACTGAGGGCCGGCCAGCATCTGAATATACCACCCATCCAACAAGTTGCATTAAACGCAGATATCAAGTTAAATTAACAATCAGGCCTATATGATGGTGTTCACGCCTTTCCTACAGCACATAAAGAACATTTCGCTGCACCTGAGCTCATTATTCCAATCATATAGATATCAGCGTGCCATTATCTAACATGTACCCCACCCAATTTGTGTAAAATGGCACCAAAACATCACCTATTTTCACACATTAACAGAGGAAGTAAGGAACTTAAATGTACTTGGAATTCTGGATTTTTTATATTAGAAGACAAAAGCCACAAGGCCACCCATTTAACTATACCTTATGAAAGCTTAGCTGGTATTATGGAGAATGAAAAAGATCAGTAGTGATGTTTTTTGTTTAATGGAAAATAATCCCATAGGTTGACTTTAAATTGGGTCTTCAAAGGGCATGCTCAACCATATAGATACCAAAAAACATACATTAATCTGTCTCCATCTATCTGTCAGTACAAGATGGCGGTTACAGTTATCAATGAGGATTTTATTCAATTGGTCTAAAAGTAATTCTGGTACCATTTAAGAGCCTGTGGGCATTGCCCTCTTTAGTTCTAAAGAAGATAGAGTATTCTAGTTACATATAGATTACCTACCAAGAATTTTATACTTAACAAAAATAGTTCTAATCCTCTTTCAAGAATTGGTGTTGTGCTCAATTGATCAGGAAGAGCAAAATGCTTCTCGGCTATTGACCTAATTCTTGTATGCTGTAAGGTTATGTTTCCCAGAGAAGAGTAGTAGAAATGAGAAATAATAAAACTGACTTGAGGGGCTATTAACCCATATAGATGCCGCAGGGCTGTATAGTGCCCGTGCTGCCTTCCATAGGCCATGAATAGTATATTGAGCGACCTTTTTTTCTGTATCTTAGTGTAATTAGAGGACCTAATCTTTTGAGAAAATTTAAAAACACTTACAGATTAAAAGTCTTCTGCCAGCTTGCCACTGCTAATATTAAGATCAAACCAAAAAATTGTAAATTCTATAAGAAGAAGCTCAAGCTATAAGCTCCTTATTGACAAGCAGTGCTTACAGCCCAATATTGCTAAGGTAGAGACCACTGAGAAACTTTAACATCTAACTAGCAGGCGGGTTATCCAGGTCTTTTTAGGGATTTTCAGATACTTTTGCGATTCATTGAGAATTTTTGTAAAAAAGGAGAGCCTTTATTCCAGCTCCTAATTAATGGTCTAATTCTATTATACGATGAACTGCCATCTAAAATTTTGATAAGATTCATACTTGTCTCACCTCTGTCACAGTGCTTATGTATCTTAATTTGATAAACTATTTATAATTTAAATAGATGCATCCCTCACTGCCATGGGCTGTTTTATCTCAACTCAATGATGTGTAGATAGAGAACCTTTTGGCTTACTGCAACCAGATGCTAGACATGAATGAAAGAAATTACACCATGACTAGAAAGAGTGCCTAGCAATAATTTATCTATCTAAAAAAATAAAGTTTACATCCATGAGGTACACTTTGTAGTGAGAATTAACCACTCTACCTTCAGATGGCTGCAAAACCTCAAAGAACTAGAAGGGCAACTGGTCATTAGGTGCTGAAGCTACAGGCTTACAATTTTGAGATTCAGCATCAACATGTGACAAAAAACAAAACGCCGATGGATTGTCTCAGCTCCTTACTGTAGTATTGACTGCTTACATGGAAGACAGCCCTCTAAGATAGAAATGGTGATACAACAATACAACAACTAATCAGTGGAGGTATAAAGCGCTCTGCATTATATGATAAAAATAAATTTGTTAAATATGGCGTCAGAATTTAGATGGAATACTCCAATGATTTATCGTTATTTGGGGTGAAATGGGTCAATCCTGGTGGAATGGCTTATTGACAAAATTTTGTGGTTATTAGGTGATTGCTAGGTAGTTGCTCTCCAAATTGGGTCAAGTTAAATCCAAGTATAACGTCAATTTTGGAAGTAGGATCAAGTGGAGCAATCAATAGCCCAAAATAGGTTTACATATCACCAGTGACTAGTAGCTGAGAATGATCCAATTATATTACTTTAGTAAGTATTGGCAGAAACTGACAATCCTGAGTTTGAGACAGCAGAGGATGTTTCCATATATGATAATCAATTCTCCAAATTAGGTTTATAGAGTACCAGCAACTCATGCTGAGGATGCTCCAATTGTATTAATTATTTTATGTTAACAGAATCAAACAATTATGAGCTTGGGGCGGCCAAGGTTGTTTCTGGCGTCTCATTTAATTATTAAAAATCACCTGAATAAAGCAATTACAAAACAATTAACCATACAGGTCAAAACATGATATAAGTGAGATGCTGAGATAATTAAAGTCAAAGTGAGTGACTGTAAAGGTTTTGGCACATAATAATCAACTCAAAGGTCAAATCCAAATTCACTGTTTATTTAATATAATAATATATATAGCTCAATTTGAATCAAAGGCTAAAGATGAGCCAAAATTAATTTAGACGTTGGGAAAAATGGGGTGAGAGGGTCAAGGCTAGGGAAAAGAGAAGCACAGTGAGAGCAAGAGAGAAAGTGGTTGGCAGGAAGGTCCAGTGGAAAGCCATTAGGTTGGCGGTGGGTGCAGTAGCCCTTTTGTAAATAGTATAAATACATGGTGCTTCCCTTTCAATAAATATCTACCTTTGCCTAATCTACCTTTTAGTTTTAATTTAAGATTTATTTAGTTGGTTGTAAGTTAGGCTAGGGGATCCCTGAATGGCGTGGGTGATACGCCAAGGGGTCTGTCATGTAATCTGCTGGTTAAAGTAAGACTGGGCTTACAACCTGGGTGTGTAACAACACAGTGGAAGGCCCAGAATTCCAAGGGCATAGCAGTTCTATGTAAAAGTAGTGTGGATCCCTATTGTTTTGGTGAGGGAAATAAATGTTAATAAACATACCAAAGGCTTCATAACAAACCAATTGGCTGCAATGAGGGCAACCGCAGGTCTTGCTGGGGCATCCCCCAAGGGTGGTTGAGGCAAAGAGGACGATCAATCCTCCTGTTGCAGTTGTTGACATTTGGGATTAGCATTCCACCCATTTTAAACTGTTTCATCATTCAAAGGATTTTGGAAAACATATTAAATTTTAAAAATATAAAAATGATAATCAGGTTTGTGAATCAATCCGAATCAAGTTGCTCTGACCCTCAGGAGGCCTTGGGCCTCGTCTTGCACCCCTTGGGGGTCTTTGGATTGGGTAGGAAGATCAGGTGCATCACTAGTGCATCAGATCGATTTCAATATTAAAATTGCCTGGATTGACTCACGTCAAAATGGTCCAGATGGTTCAGCACCTGGTTTCCACCTCAATATTGTGTGGTTGGCAAGTCCCCACCTCCGTGTGGAGAATTACAATTAGCGGAGATGGCCTCACTCTTCCCAAAATTGCACTAAATGACTATAAAATCAGCGATGCAAATCGAGATGATTTCTCCAACCAGTCCACGGAGTATGAGGCGATCCCAAAGTGGGTCCACCAGGTGCCAAATGGAAACCAGGTTGTTGAGAAGAGTTCAGGGAATCTGATGACTCTCCAGAAGTGGCAGATTGGCGTCAAAGGCTGGTGGTGAGTTCTTGGATCACAATCCCAATTCGGTGGGCCACTGGATTGATGGTTTGGAGAGCCCACTCAACAACTATCATCCCTAGGACGCAGAAAGCTGCGTACTTTGCTGAGTTAATCAAAAAGTATCGTGAATAAAATAACAGAGCTCGTGGAGTGGGTTTTGGGTGAAAAGGCCTTATTTAACTTAGGGTAAAGAATGGACTGACAACTACTCTTTACAGAGTTAGTTGTCTTATATATGGGAAGAGGGGAAAAGGGGCCTTGGAATACGTTTTCTCTGGCAGTGATGGCTGACATACTCGAGGGTACTCCATCAGGGTTCAGGGCCTCGTCATCTGCTTACGCAAAGGTCACCAAAGCTTTGGCAATGTAAGCGTTGGATCTGCCAGGGAGGGACCCTCACCAATCTAAACATAAGAGGATTAACTCGGATGGAAGGTGCAGCCAAATTGGGTCCTGCCAAAATCAATTTCAATAAATTTTTAGAATATTTTTCTAATTTTCCCAGAAGTGGATTTCTGACTCAGATTGGCTTTCCTGGACCCAGAATTTCAGATTCCATGTCCCAAACCCAGTTTCCTGACTTGGGAGCCCTTTTTTGAATTTCAGGGCTCATTTTCTTATAGCCTAAAGACATAAAGGATGGTGGAGTGGGGCTCAGAGGGAGGGAAAGCTGCTGTGGAAGGCCTCTGGCCTGCATTACCTCATTGCAGACCTCTGTTGTCTTCCCAATCAACTCAGAAGCAGCCAAATGGGGTATTGTGGTGGGGTCTTTTGGTGCCAATGCAGTGACCCAACGTTCATCACTACATGGCCTAAGTCCCCCAATTGAGCCAAGGGTCCACAGGGGCATTAGGTCCCTTCTTCTTCCTAAAAAAGAACTTTTCTCGATCTAACCCAAGATAATGGTCTCAAGACTTACATTACACTCTCATTTTTAAACGGAAAAATTCCTCTTCCTGGCATGTGGACCAGGGCATAGTTCTTATGTTTAGTGGAGAGTTTGATGGCCAAAATTATCGCATTTTTTGGGAGGATTGGGAGCTTCAAGATGTAACTTGTGGAACTCAGCTACCAACTCCTTGCAATTCTCACAATCCTTTCGCTTACCCAACTATTTTCATAGGCTGGGTAGCCTTTCCATGCAACCAGATACTGAACTGATCTTCTGGATTTCCTTGAGGCCAGTATTGCCTCCACTTCGGCTTCTTGAGAGTACCCTATGATAATAGGCTCAGGGGTGGAAGGAAGTTCTCCCTTAAAGGGGGATAGTTGAGAGATGTGGAAAACATTGTGTTGTTTCCAATGGGCGGGAAGCTTGATGCGGTATGCCCCATTACCCAAGTCTTTCTCTACTTCAAAAGGACCAGAACGCTTACTAGCCAGCTTCTTAGAAGGAACCTTCATATTTAGGTGATGGGTGTCAAGCATAACGAGGGAGCCTTCAGTGATGTCATGCCCAGGGGGTCGTTTCCTATTGGCAAACTTCTTATAGTTTTTTTTGGCCTTTGATAAGTGTTCTTGAACAAGCTTATGGGTGTCTCGGATCTTAGTAACCCAGCCCTCTTCTGCAGGCACTGATGAGGTTAAACGTGCTCCAATCTGAAAAGAAGGGTTACAACTTATGGTTGCTTCGAAGGGGGAGAATCCAGTGGAAGGTGTTGTTGTAGAAAAATTGTGCTAAAGGGAGGCTTGTAGCTCAACTGTCTTGGGTAGCTGAGGAGTAACAACGTAGATATTGTTCTAACACTTGATTAACTCTATGTTTACCCATCTGATTGTGGGTGATATGCTGTAGAGCAACAGGATTTGATGTTGAGAAGTCCTAGCAAGGCATCCCAAAACCTGGCTGTGAACTGTGGACCCCGATCAATTACAATTTCTGTTGGGAGTCCAAACAATAAGAAGACATGAGTGATGAAGAGTGTTGCGGTTCCGCTGCTGTTATAATAGTGTTGCATGGGATAAACAACGCAAACCTAATGAACATATCAAAAACCACCATTATGGCATCAAATCCTTTGGACATGGGAAGTCCAACAATGAAGCTCACTGAGACTGACGTCCAGTGACCCTCAGCTTGTTGAAAAGGATAGAGGAGACCCTTTTTTCCCGTGCGGTCAGATTTAGAATGAGCACAGGTAACACAGCTTTTTACCCAATCTGGTATATTCTTGGAATGCTCCGGCCAACTATAGGTTCTTTTAACTAACTAGGTACTTTTCTTTGAACCAGGATGTCCTACAGTGGCTGGGACATGGTGCTCTTCAAAACCTGCATTTGCAAGGTAGGAGGAACCCAAATCCTATCCTGAAAGATAATTATCCCATCCTTTAAGTGGTACAGGGGCCGTTTGCGTTACTTAGTCTCCAGGTCATTTACCACTTCAATTCCTTCTGGGCAACACAGTTGGACTGCTAAAACACTTTCGCACATGGGGGTTTCTGGGGATATATTGGCATATGATACCATAGCAGGGGCGAGGGAGAGGATCATGGTGGGAGGTATCACTGTGGTAAGTTCAGACTAATCTCTTCTGAGCCTGGAGCCAAGGCTGGGTTACGACTCAGCATATCTGGAAGCACACTTAGGGCCCTTTTACAAACTCGTAATTGAAGTTAAAGTTGTATAGATCCTATATATGCGTGCTTGACGATGAGCCAGCTTTTGAGGTTTCTGATAATATAGTAGAGACTTATGATCCGTGCGCACTGTGAACTCATGCTTTTCTCCTTGAAGAATATATCTCCAATGAGTCAGCGACCATGCCACCGCAGCCAACTCTTTATCATAGATAGCCCATGCCTGTTCAGTGGAGGTGAATTTTCTTGAGAAGTATGCCACTGGGTGCTCCTTCCCTTCATGCTCTTGCAATAGAACTGCTCCCACTGCAACTGCTGAAGCATCGCATGACACCATAAATGGCTTGGACGTGTCAGCGTGCCGCAGGATTGGAGCTGACAGTAAAACAGTTTTGATTGCCTCAAAAGCTTTTTGAAACTTCTCTATCCATTTGAAAGGGACATTCTTACCTGTCAGTGGGTGGAGGGGTGACACCAGCTGGGCGAGCGCAAGAGAAAACTTCTTTAGGAATGTTACAGTGCCCAGGAAACTTCTCAATTGTTTTTGGGTGGTAGGGGTTGGACAGGACTAGATGGCCTCCAGTTTACACGGGGGAACTGCACACCCATCCTTAAAGACCAGATTCCCTAAGAATGTTACTTCTTCTCGAAAGAATTTACATTTGGATGGCTTGACAAAAAGCCCTGCCTTGAAAAGGGCAGCCATCACAACCTCCAAATCCTTGGTGTTCTGTTCTCGGGTTGGAGAGTGTATTAGAATGTCATCGATATAAGCAATGGTGCAAGTAAATCTTAGGTCCCCCAAGACATCATCAATTAAACGTTGAAAAGTTGCCAGGGCGTTCTTCAGTCCAAATGGCATTACCTTGAACTGGAATATTCCGCGCCTTGTTCTGATGGCTGTAAGCCATTCTTGGCACTCCTTGACCCTTATCTGGTTAAAGGCATTAACCAAATCCAACTTAGAAAAGATTTGGGATTTGGCAATGGCCTGTTAAATGTTTACTTCCAAGGGGAGGGGTATATCTGGAACCGTCATATTGTTCACATGACCGTAGTCTACACATGGGCATAAGGTTCCATCCACCTTCTGGGCAAAAACAACAGGTGAGGCAATGGGGGAGGATTTCTTGATAATCCATCCTTTGTCCAACAATCATTTAACCAGATGCCTAGCGCCTTATCTTCTTCTGTGTGAGGGTATAATGGGCAATTGATCTTGACAAGATGCATGGTTAGCTGGGAGTTTAAATAATATTCTGAGTGTGGAGGAAGTCGAGTTGCTAATCTCATGTCAAAGACATCCTTATATGGAGTTAGAAAATCAGGAAAATCTTGGGGGAGGTTCACTGGGAGCAGCTCAGAGGAAGAAATTGAACCGAGTGAGAACTCAGTTGTGAGAGATTCAATTAGTGGGAATTCCCCACTACATCTTTTATTAGCAAAGGACAAGGAGTTAAGTTCCAGATTGATATTCACCTGTTGACGTCGCCACCACCCTATCCCCATGATAACAGGGTATAGCAAATCTGGTACCACTTAAAAGTTATCTCAGAAGCCAAATTTGTGGATAAAGAACTGTACTGGGCGTTGAATAGTATGACAGATCATAGGCGTGTATGCAGCCCCTAATATAGGAGGAGCAGGAACCATATCCAGGTCCAGAGAGTGTGCCACTCTTGAATCCATAAAATTGCCCATTGCTTCCGTATCCAGAAGAGCTTGTACTGTGACCTTCCGTACTCCTACTCTGAAGGTAACAGGAAACAGGAAGTAAATTTGGTCTCTTTAATGGCCATGGAAAGAGTGAATGCAGTAGAAGGTGGGGTGTGTCCCATAATAAGCAGTGGTTCTTAGGTAAGATAAGCTATTCTGCTTCCCATCAGCTCCCTCTGAGAGGTTCTTTTGGTCCTCGTGCAAAATTGGATAGGTCTGGTCTACCAATATGTCATTGCACATCACTGTTGATAGGAAAGGACTCTCATGGTCACATATGATGGGTGAGGCTGCCTTAGTGGAAGGATAACTAAGCCTATTGGTAAGTGCATCTTCTCTCTGATTAGGTGCAATATGGGCTTTCATTTGAGCCATTTGGGTGGGTGTTAATACTGGATTACTTGAATCCAATGTCACACTTAACTTTTCATCCGCAGGGAAGGAAAAGTGATTCTTCACTGGAGGCAGGTGACTCTTCAGAGTAACCTGTGGATAGGTAGCTACCATTGCGACAGCAGGGGAGCGTTTCCCTGTGCCCTTATTTCCCGCGGAGGTAGAAGCAGATGGTTTGGCCTGGACTGAGCTGGCTGGGAGAATATTCACTGATAGGCTGAGATGTCATTACTGCCACTGAGGCCATACTTGTATGAAGGGGTTTTGCCTCTACTGAGTATGCCAAAGTAAATGCAGCCTCCATGGATACTGAAAGAGGATCCCATGCAACATTGCTAGCTGAAGAGGTGTCCAAGGAATCTTGGAAAGCTGCTACTGCAATGTCTGTAGGGATTCCAACTGAGGGTACTAATGCTGTGTGTTGAGTAATTGATTGGACCTAATTGTCAGATATTTGATAGGGATATAATAGGATTAGCATGTTTAAAAACTTATTATGGATCATATCAGATATCAGCGATTATGGAACTGGTATATTCTAAGCTTATGCAAAGCTTAGAATCCGTGGCCTAGCAATTTCACTTAATTTTATTTAACTATGATGACATGGGCTCGAGGGCTTTGCTGGTTAGGTCAGACTTAGATTAAGTTTTGACTTTATGACTCGGGCATGTGGGCTTTGTTCGTTTATGTCAAAATTAGTTTTTAATGTCAGTCAAGTTTTTGATCAAATTAATTTACTAATTAGTGATACGAATTGCCTTGGTATATGCTGCTGATTGCATGTGAAAGTAGATTGGTTCAGCTATTTTGAAGACGCATATGAAACGCCATCTCAAGAATGATGACGGTGTTTACACTGACCCTGAGGATGAGCATGATGCCCTGAGTCAAAGTATATGTAGACGTTCTTACAAACTTTTTACATGGCCAAGTGCCACTGAAAATAAGACGTCATGGGTAAGATGTGGTGAACATCGAACCTTATAAATAACCCTTAAGCTGACACTAAAAAATATATTTCCTCTACTGGATGAGTTTTTATAATTTATCTTATAAACTTTTTGCATTAGCACTTCATTTTGTATTAGTCGATTTTCACTTGGGATCAGTAGGATCAGGGCGGCGTGCCATCATCCAAGTGAAACAACAGGGTATACAATTGGAGTATTACCAATAAGCTATATTATAATTTTAAATTCACCATCTTGTCTATTGTCCTCACACAATAGACGCTCAAAACCACATCCCACCCTTGAAGAAAAACCAGCCCTCTGAAGCAGACCCCCAAATTCAACACTGTGAAAGCCTCAACCAGGGATGGCAAGTCAGGGACCTTCTGATGGAGGGTAAAGAGATGGTAAAGATGGGATGCTCTAGATTCTGGTGCCAGACTTTATTGGATACTATACTTAATAGAGGGGTGTGATTCCCTTAGTTTGGACGCTGCTTGTAATACTCCTCTAACCCAACGGCGGGCCTCTCCATCAAGAGTATCTAATAGGGACACACTTCTCTGTGCGTCCGTGGGAGTGGAATTTTGGGACCCCTTGGCAGCAAAGCATACATGGAGCTCAGATAGAGCATCTAGCACCTGTTCAGCTACTTCAGGTGATGGGACTGGAGGGATTCCCATTGTTACTACACTTGCCAAAGGTGCATCCTGGTTAGCTGGTGTTGGGTGAAAGTTGTTCTGGGTGGCAAAAAGTGTTTTCAGGCCTTGCAGAAAGATATTAGTGACCAGAAAGAAAAGATTAGGTCACACAGGGAATGCAAATATATGGTGATTAAGAATGCAACTTCTTTGCCTAATTTCAGGAGGAGGGCGGAAAAAGCTGAAGTTATGGGTCAATCCATTATGTCATGGAGTCTGATGATTAAAGTAAGACTGGGCTTCCAAACTGGGTGTGTAACAACACAGTGGAAGGCCCAGAATTCCAAGGGCATAGCAGTCCTTAGTAAATGTAGTGTGGATCCCTATTGTTTTGGTGAGGGAAATAAATGTTAATAAACATACCAAAGGCCCCCATAACAAACTAAATGGCTGCAATGAGGGCAACCGCAGGTCTTGCTGGGGCATCCCCCAAGGGTGGTTGAGGCAAAGAGGACGACCAATCTTCCTGTTGCAGTTGTTGATATTTGGGATTAGCATTTCACCCATTTTGGACTGTTTCATAATTCAAAAATTTTGGAAACCATATAAATTTTTAAAAATTTCAAAATGATAATCAGGTTTGTGAATCAAATTAAATCAAATTTCTCTGACCCTCTAGAGGCCTTGGGCCTCGTCTTGCACCCCTTGGGGGTCCTTGGATTGGGTAGGAAGATCAGGTGCATCACCAGTGCATCAGATCGATTTTAATATTAAATTTGGTCTGGATTGACCCTCGTCAAAATGGTCCAGATGGTTCAGCGCCTGGTTTCCACCTCACAATTGTGTGGACAGAAAGTCCCCACCACTTCGGAGATTTGCAATTAGCAGAGATGGCCTCACTCTGCCCAAATTGCACCGAACTACTATAGAATATGCGATGCAAATTGGACTGATTTCTCTGACTAGTCCATGGAGTATGAGGCAATCCCAAAGTGGGTCCACCGGGTGCCAAATGGAAACCAGGTTGTTGAGAAGATTTCAAGGAATCTGATGACTCTTCAGAAGTGGCAGATTGGCGTCAAAGGCTGGTGGTGAGTACTTGGATTGCAATCCCAACTCGGTGGACTGCCAGATTGATGGTTTGGTAGATCACACTCTGCAACCATTGGCCCTAGGATTCAGAAAGCTACATACTTTGCAGGGTTAATCAAAAGTATTGTGAATAAAATGGTGGAGCTTGCGGAGTGGGTTTTGGGTGAAAAAGCTTTATTAAACTTAGGGTAAATAATGGACTGACAACTACTCTTTACAGAGAAAATTGTCTTAAATATGGGAAGAGGGGAAAAGGGGCCTTAGAATACGTTTTCTCTGGCAGTGATGGCTGACATACTCGAGGGTACTCCATCAGGGTTCAGGGCCTCGTCATCTGCTTACGCAAAGGTCACCAAAGCTTTGGCAACATAAGTATTGGATCTGCCAGGGAGGGACCCTCACCAATCCAAACATAAGAGGATTAACTCGGATAGAAGGTGCAGCCAAATTGGGTCCTGCCAAAATCAATTTCAATAAATTTTTAGAATATTTTTCTAATTTTCCCAGAAGTGGATTTCTGACTCAGATTGGCTTTCCTGGACCCAGAATTTCAGATTCCATGTCCCAAACCCAGTTTCCTGACTTGGGAGCCCTTTTTTGAATTTCAGGGCTCATTTTCTTATAGCCTAAAGACATAAAGGATGGTGGAGTGGGGCTCAGAGGGAGGGAAAACTGCTGTGGAAGGCCTCTGGCCTGCATTACCTCATTGCAGACCTCTGTTATCTTCCCAATCAACTCAGAAGCAGCCAAATGGGGTATTATGGTGGGTTCTTTTGGTGCCAGTGCAGCGCCCCAATGTTCATCCACTACATGGCCCAAGTCCCCCAATTGAGCCAAGGGCTCCACAGGGCCATTAGGTCACTTCTTCTTCTTAAAAGGGAACTTTTCCCGATCTAACCCAAGTTGGGTCTCAAGACTTACAGGGTCAGCTGGTGCTGCTGGCCCAATACTAAGGCAAAATGGCAAGGGCTGGCCAGCCTTCATACTGGTTGGTCTGCTGACCAGTCGAGCCCACTGTTGCCAGAATATCGATTTTCTGACAGAAGGAAGCTTTATAAAGTAAATAAAGGCTGTAACGATTTGGCGCCATGATTAACTGTCAAGTTTATCTGATTAATGGCCCATAAGGCCATAGATTATGAATAATATAAAAGTATATATGAGCATATGAAGCAATATTATCATTAAGAGTTAATGTACTATAATATTCATGATGTCATCAGCTACTTAGAGAGTACAAAGTGGAAGCGCTATACTTTAAGAGCACTTTATATCATTTGGTTTTTCATATATTTTGTTTTTTATAACATTTCAATCAACGCTGTAGGGCCAATGTCTGCTAGAGGTGACCAGTATAATTTGTTACTTTAGCTATTGAACTCCTTACAAAATAGGTCAGAGCCAAACTAATCAGTGACTTGGGGCATCAATGACTGCCAAATTTATTTTAGATATTATCTACAAGCATAGGTGCCCAAAATGTCCAGATGGACAGCAGTAACGACATCCTTAATACATGAACCCAATTCTCAACGATTAATGGGGGGTATGAGGGGTCTTATCAACGCCCTAACACTCCTAAAACCAACGCCGCAGTGAAGCACTTTAATAGTACCCTAGTCAGCATTATGCGGAAAAGGCGTAAAGCAGACTATTCAGATGCAATTTCTTCCCATCATCTAAGGCCTTGGCGTACAGCGTTGCATTCCACTCATCCTAGGGAAATTTCTGTTCCAATTATATTATAAAAGACATCCCGCTCTATCTTCACTCTATATTTTGCATCAATATTGAGGGGACGAGTTTAAACCAATATTTAAAAAACTCACACTGACTTAATTATTCTCCAGACTAAGGCTTACTCCAACGCATTGGCCCAAAAGATGAAATGCAGGAAGTGCGACAACCATAATTGAAACCCTTTACACTGACTCACTAAGTTGATGTGGATGTTTCAATATGATACCGCGGATTTGGTAGAACTAATAAGCTAAAGATCATTTGGAAGAGCCCTTTTGAACTATAGAGGAAACATCAACCAACATATAACACGCTGAAGGACCCCATCAAAGGTAAAATTATAAAGTGCATGCAAATTTTCTGAAATTATTTAAAAGGGTTAAGAAATCAGTCCTTATTTTCATTAACTTAGCTACTCATTTTTCAGGCAAAAAGCCAATCTACTAAGCTTGTTCAAGTTGTAAATTATTAATATTTGATATTGAACAACCATATAAGTTTGACCATTTTAATACTCTAATATTACATTGATCTCAACACTACCCTGCCCACGTCTTTCATTAGGTCTAAAGATCACATAGAATTCACCACTGCAACACCTGCATATGTGAGTGAATAATATCCCCTCAATCTAGAATCAGACATTTTAATAATACTATTTCAGTTAAAATCTGAAAACTACATAAATCAAATCGCCACATCACCTGCATCTTTTGGTACATCGAATTTTATCAATATGCCATTGACATTAAACTACACCATTTAGTTCCAAATTCGTCTATCATCACCCTTGCGCCCTGAGCACCATTATGGTACATTATGTTCCCTCCACGTTATATTGATTAGTGTTGATTGGTCATAATTACATGATTGTTTCTGCCAATTGTTATCCACCACTACCCCAGGAAGTCATGCCCATGATACATTATCAATTTCCAATCCTATTAAACACTAAGCCTTGAGGCAGAGTCAAAAGCCTATCAGAGAGCAAAAAATGGGGTTATCCATAAGGTTCATATGACGTTTAGAATTCCAATAGACCAAATAAATTCTAGATACTAAAGTGCATATTGAGGGTTCCACAATGGACACAGGGACAAGAGGTCAAGACAACATTAACCATGGCAACAAAGTTATAGGATTTCTTCAATTACTTCTGAAACTACAATTCTATCACTATTACAATGTATCTTAAACGCTAGGAGTAATAAACAATATTACAGTAAAGGTGTAGATATTATGGTTAAGCAAGGTAAGATGACTAGGGGATAGACATTAAGAACTTCTCAAAGAGCAAAAAATTAAAAAGACCTAATAAAACAAGCTAAAAAGCTCAAATTTAGAATTTCAAAATGAAAACTAAGGCACAGCCAACCAGAGGTACAATAAAGAACCGCTTATCTGACCATGGCGGAAAGGATGGTGGGATGAGGGAACTTTCCTTGGTGGTATCCTTCTCATCTCAAAGCAAAGCATGATAAAGGCAGAGAGCAATCACATATGTACATCAGCGGTATGTAGGTCAATATACTTGATCAGGTGATTATATAAGTTGCCGTGGAAATCAGGCTGCTGATTAATCTGAAAAGTCTACTTTAAATTGAATGTGGACTTTGGGGAGCTTAAACAAGTGGCAAGATTGGTTTGAGTAATCTGGGATTTTAAAATTCCGCGCTAACACTGCAATGTATTTGGATGGCGTCATTATCTGCTTTATAATACTTATAATCTTGCACTTTTTCAGAGGGACAGTGGTTAAGGGGATAATTGGAGGAGGCTACCCTCTTCAAGCGTCACCACTAACTTGGCAACAGCCTCATAAATGGGATGCCAGTTGGGCTTGACAGCTGCTTAAACGGTGAGCTGGTGGTCACTTCAAAATGGAGAAACATTTATCTGGGGGCATAAAACAAGGGGAATGCGCGTTATGATCTGTAACATGGAAACTCTCAAGATGGAAATTGGTTGGTTCAATGAAATCACTCATTTCAGAAATCACAGCCAAAAAGACAAAAGGATTCTGGTTGAATAAATTGTGGCCTCAGCATAAGTCTGAGTCTCATCTGGCAAATGAGAGAAAGCTTGGAATTAAACCATAGTCCAAGCCGCTTCCAGATTGACTGGAGTGGTTGCAGTTCTACTGAGAAAGGCCTGATTGGCTGGCACAGATACCACTGCAGAAGCAGTATTAGGGAAGGGGGAGTTGGACAAATGTTTCCTTGACCTTCTGTTATAAAAATAAATCTTGCAACATAATTTAGCCTCCAGATAATGAGTTTAACCAAAACTAATATTCATTGTATCTGACTGAATGGTTTCCTACTAAAATCCATATTTTATAAATTATATCTTTTCATAATCATTGATTCGCTATATTTGATTATATTCATGATGAGAAATGTAATGATACTTAAGTATAATAGGTCAACTATAAATATTTATCAATCACATTAAATAAAATATAATTTTTTTCTGTTAAATTAATATTTAATCATTAGATCGTTAAAGGAAGATTGTATAAAACAAAAGGGTGGTTAGCCTGACAGGTAAGACTGCTTCCACCTTGGTGTAGGTTTTGAGTTTTAAACATGTACTGTCTAGAAAAACTCTCTGTGTGGTATATTTGTCCCAAGGTTGACCCACCTCAAATATTTTTAATACTGTATAAAACAAAGATTAGTTAACTTACTGCGTAGATTGTCTGTATAGTAAGTCCAAGAATTTTTATTGAGCTAACTATAACCTGTGCATGTAGTGCATAATGGGACTTTGCGATATACTATTGTGTATACTACAGGGTGCTGTAGTAGATAAAAAGAAGGGTTTATA
Source organism: Massospora cicadina (assembly GCA_022478985.1). Taxonomy (NCBI): domain Eukaryota; kingdom Fungi; phylum Entomophthoromycota; class Entomophthoromycetes; order Entomophthorales; family Entomophthoraceae; genus Massospora; species Massospora cicadina. The sequence goes on from JAKSZP010001605.1 coordinate 86,284, forward strand.
AATCTTATAAGGGCACAACTTATGAGGTAGGAGGTGGTAAGAATAACCAAACAGTCATCTTCTGTTAACCCTCTTTTTCCTAATCAAATGGCGCTAGAGGAAATTAGATAAAATATTTTTCACATTTCAAAAGCTTTTTAAACTTATATTTTCACTTTGAAGCAGCTAAGACAGATTAGACAGATGTTAATTTGGATATTCTACCTCTTTGGTCGTGAATAATAACCTAGTATCTACATAGTATTATCATCAGCAGACTCAGTACTAAATCATTTAGCAGTATTAGCATTTTTGAACTTATAGATATAGTTAAATACTACAGTAAGCTAGTCTCTAGATTGGGTGAAGCAAACATGGCCAGCTATCTCCATCTCACTGTATGGAACTCGCAATTGACTATTTTCGCCATCACGCCCCTGATTATGGAAGTGGCTAACAGAAATCAACAAAATATGGAACTACTGCAGGATATTTTAAGGCAACTAGAAACCTGTTTTTGTGTGTCTGTCAGTCTACAATAACCATAATATTGGTGTGCGGATTTTTCAATGACTGGACAAATTGATTAAACAATTAAGTCAAAACTTTTTGGCTATAAGATATTAAGCCATGGGCAACTGAGGATTCATCAGTGAATGGATACAAGGAATGACTTAGTAATGAGAAAAAGTGGGGCATAATCTTGTCACTCTGGGATGTTACTTGACAGGCTGAGGCTGTCAAGGAGCTCATCCAAAACACACAATATTAAATGGAGGTGGTGAACAGCATTTGGGATGCAACATTGAGACTACTAAACTGAATCACGATTGAGTTACAACAAACCAGAACTCAAAAGAAGTAATGCATAAGGATAAAAAGAATTGAGAGGATAAATTTGGACACTCCAACAGGATAGCGGAGATCTCCTCTAGTAAAATAATAAATTATGTTGTCAAGTTCACAAATTTTGTAACATGGGTACTGCTTACAAGAATGAGTTGGATGATTTGTGATCTATGGTGAATATCATGTGTTAAACCTCACGGAATTACAGTAATTCAAGCAACGATGCCTTCAGGAAAAAGATAAAAAAATCATTTAGTAATAAAAGGTTGAAAGTGATATGCATGATGGTTGATTTCTGTGCCTTTATCAAACCTATGCTCCCTGTTCAACTAGAGCTATTTGTAGAAGAAAATTTAGAAAAGGAGGCTACCCAAGGGCCAATACATCTACCTACTTGTTTAGTGCCAAAACCGTTGTTTGCTTTTCCCCCTTCAGTGGAGACGCCCGCTCTTGAACATAGTCAACCCAAGCTAGTAATCCATGGCCCTATACTAGTACTGCACTAGTGATGTTTAAACTGGGAGGTATATCTCTAGGATTACAAAAGTTTAATACAGTTATTCTTCCTAAATTGAAAATCATGGGTATATGCAATCATTCTGAATTGTTCAAAATGACAATGCATGGAGCTTTTATCTTTTTTAAGCCCCTATAATGATTAATGGGATGAACAGAGTTTAGATCTGATCATTTCATACTTAAACAATAATATTGGAAATTTGTTGATATAGAGATTGCAGTGCTATGAGAGTTTGGTTGTCCCAAACGCATGGTTATTAAAAAACTGAACTTTGACCACTTTTTTAAGAAAAATGATATTATTACCAAGTTCAATGGCCAATTTTGTCATGAGGCCCTGGTACTGCTGGCTGCTAAAGCGACGGTGGACTTTGATGTCAAAATCACAGTCCAGAATGCGCAAAGGATTATCCTGAGTTACACCACTCCTTGCTGACTGCACTTGTAAAGAATATAGATACAGTATCAATTATTGGATACATGAAGAGGAGTGAAGTCAATTTAGGACTGCTAATGTGTAAGTTTGTTTAATTTATCCTTACAAATTAGTGAAGGCAATAAAGGACCACAGAAAGCTTCCCTCAACATCAAGTAAATTTTGGAGTTGCTGTAACCTAGAAGATATAACTTGTTTTATGTGAAAACAAGGGCCATTATGCAGCCACCTGTCCTAAATGACGCCCTAGTTTAAAAAAGTATGACCTTTAAAGAATATAACAACCAAGTAAAAGAACCTTGACAACAGAGGGGGACTTTCTACTTCTGATCATCATTCAGCCTTGTCCATAATCACAGGGAAGATATAAACCACCCTTATAATATTGAAACCAACTTTAACACTCCTGAAGTGCTAGTTTAAACAGAAGTCAGCGAGCGGCTATGAATCAGGAAGGATAAGAAGTTATCTCTAAACATTAGGCCACAAAAATTAAAAATACAACTATTTGGAAGTGCTGGGAATCCCAAGCTTTATCTCCTCTAAAAGATGTTAATGTTTTATCACCATTTGATTCTCTGAATACTCACCTCCCTGATATAGAAAAACCTAGCTATAATTAGTCAAGTTGACACTCCATCCATTCTTGCAATAGATAAGATCACATTACTTTTCAGATTATAATTATATTGATATGCAAGTAAACAAAGTTTGTGTTCAAGCTATTGTCAAAAGCAGTACTCCCATAAATTTAATTTGAGTTAATGTACAAAACGATTACAGATAGCTCACAATGTGGCCCTTTACCAACAATATGGAACAGCTGGGCCTACAAGTACTATTAGTGAGGGTCCTATAGTGCGTTACCAATGAGGTTAATCTATTTGCAGGTTGGTGCACATGCTACCATGCTACCCAACAATAACTTTCGATTTCTTATTAAAACTAGCTTATTTAAGTTTTATGGTTCATTTTAACTATGAGGAGAACACTTTCACTATATTATGCCAAACAGTAACACTTAATTACTTCATAGATACTTAAAAAATCTCTAAATAATAGGAATAACTTCATCAATATGGTCTATAATGATTATTAATTGCCATCCATTATCAACAGATGATCTGCCAAAGCTTCCCCCCACCAGCTACCATCCTTGAGATTAATTGTATTTTCCTTAAGGCCTCTAATATATGTTTACTATTTTAAAATAACAACGCGTGGTGTCCATTTAAGATGGGCTTAGAGCTACTCAAAGGACCACGGGTGGAAGTATATTTCCTTTCGGAAAAAGTAAGTATTGAACCTGTTGCTGCTCCTGAAATAGTTTCGTCAAAGTTACCAGAAGATCTGTATGTTGATTTTCAACTTAATTTCCTCTAAAATCTACATTAAGAAAGGGCTAAAAAGTGCATTTTTACGTATTGCTCCACTGAAAGATTTTAGAAGTACATGAGTTTGGAAGTCTGGAGGAGTTTGGTCTACCAGAGTTCTCCCTACCAAATCTGTGTGGTCGTTTCTCATGAACAACTTGAAGAATAACAGAGAGATAGAAGGATAAGCTATGGCTCTCATGCAAAAAACATAAAAGTATTTGTGACAGGCAACTATGACCTTGGATATGACGTGGGGAATCAGAACCACGTTAATTCTTAGAATGCAAGACCCACACAATCATGGCTGTTATGAAATAGAAAAGCTAGTGATGAGGAGGTAAAAAAGAATTGGAGAAGCTTATATGCCAAGGGATGTTTACCCCTCTAGCAGCAATGGTCCTTTCTGGTACTTAGTCAAAAGATGTTTCTAATAGAATCATTGTCAATTACTGCCATTAAATAATATTACGAAAAAAGGACTCTTATTCTTACCTTGAATAGATGAATCCTTAAATCAATTAGGAGGAGCCAAATACTTGAAGGCTCTGGATCTCATTAGTGAGTACTGACAGCTTTACCTGCCACTTAAAGACAAAGTAAAAATGTGCTATTGTTACCTCCCACGGATTATTCTAAATGGCAAAATTTGCCCCAAAGATTCTGCAATGCGCCGGCCACTTTTCAGCAGGCTATGAATACTATGCTGGGAAATTAGAAGATGATTTGCGCTTTGTTTACCTTGGCAATATAAATATGTTCTGAAAACTTTTACTCAACATCTAGCACATCTGGAGGAGGTCTTTTGGAGGTAGTTTAAGCTCAATTAAATCTTAAGCCTAGCAAGTGCCAGCTCTTTTAGTCTCAAATTGAGTATCTAGGTCACAGTTGACACTCAAGGAACATGCCCATAGCCTTAAAGCTTGATGCTAGCAATCATATGAGGGACCCTGAAAGTAAGCGAGTTTTCTATGTACCTCTTGGAATGGAGGCAATTACCATCAGTTTATACAAGAGTTTTTGCAAATTGCTGAGCCCCTATTACATCTGCTTTGATAAGGAACCTTTCCATTAGTATCAAGATATTTAATTCCTTCAACTAGTTACAGAAAACCTTGAATGAAGCCCCAATTTGAGATATCCCAATTTTGAACAGCCATTTATAATATAATCTGACGCATCACTCACTGCTATAGTGGATGTACTTTAAGATAGGGAATGACATGGAAGAGCATCTAGTAGTCTTCTAAAGTTTAGTGGTGGACAACAGAAAAAAGATTACACTGTAATAAAGTAAGAATGCTTAGTTATCCTATACTCTTGTAAACAAGTTCATTTTTATCTACATGTGACCAAGTTCAGAATGTTACTTTTTTAAGTTTTATACATTCCTTTGAAGGTCTGGACCTTTAAAGGCTACTTAATTATTGAACTAATGTAGCTCCAGCGGGAATCTCTCAAAGCTGCTGTGCTCCTAAGGCAATCTCTCAACGGAAATACATTGCTGAGGAAACTCTGGTGCTTCAAACAGGCAGAATCTCTGTATAAAAAGGGCAGGAAGACCTATTTATAAAAACTAGGCAAAACTGAAGGTGTCTTTGTTGATCAGAAATCAAAGATATAATAGGGTCATTTTGAGACTTAGATCGATTAGAATAGACCTTGCAAGAGGATCAGTATTGATTGGGGTAAGGAGATCTCCTGATTGACGTGTCAGAATGCAAAGGTTTTTAAAGTAATCAGTTCTTCTGGGTAGCAATAGAAGTTTCCAGTGACCTCTGAAAGGTAAGATCTTTGCCAAGTGATTCAGCGCCTTTGTCAGGTAAATCAGCGGATTCAGGAAGGGTTTGAGATTCTGAATAATCTTTTGGGAGCTCATTATCCTTATCAATTCCACATATATCTCAAATTGGAAGAGCTCCATTGGTCATATTGTAAGTCAGTATGTATTTGAATTTTGCCAAATCAGTGCAATTTACATTATTCCTGACAATGTTTTCCCCAAGATCTTGACAAGGAGGGGCATAACTATGGAGAAATCTGGAATGAACTCGTCCATTACATAGCACAATTTGACAGAGCCAATTGAATATTCAGGTCCTCATCGATAGATCACTTAATAAGGGCCTGACCATAGAGTATCAAGCTTTTGGACCTATCCTTTATGTTGGTGATGGTAGAACAGGATGAGGTCTCATAAGTGATATTTGGGCAAATCAGTTTCTGGGCATTGATTCGTTCAGCTTCTTATCTAGTTGTAGTTTCCTTGACTTTGTAGCTAAAGCTTATAGCCAAAACAATTCATTGTCTAGCCTTTGCATCATAATAATGGTAGTATCAGGAGTAGAGGTTTCTAATATGGGCTTTACGCTTGAATCAAAATCAGCTCTTATTTGTAAAGGGCTCAAAAAAGGGGACATCTAGAAAATTTAATGGTAACCGATACATTACGCTAGTGAAGCTGCTGGCAGGTATCCATTACATCACGAATGTTGAATTGAGCCATCTTTTGGAGGTTATCAACTAGCATGCTATTCGCTAGTTCTACAGACCCATTGGTAGCAGGATGGTAGGGTGCTGTAAAAGAGTGATAGATGCCCATCAGCAAATTGAGATTAGAGGCTACTCAAGAAACAATGTTGGTGCCATTATCAGAGAGCAGCACCTTGAGACTACCATGGTGAGTGAAGACATGTTTTAGTAAGAAAGAGGCGGTTGCCTTAGAGTTGGGTGGGGCAACGGAGATATACTCCACTAATTTCATAAAGTGGTCAACCACTAAGATGATATAGCAATGGACATACTTCTCCATATGCAAGGGGCAATAACATTGACACTAACTGTGGCGAATGGGGTCATGGGACTCGCAACCTGATGTTAATATATCATATTTGGAGGCTTCTGGTTAGCACACGTGAAGGAGGTATCAAAGATGCTTTGGATAGTCTCAATATTTCAATCCAATAAAAACGTTCTCTCAGCCATTGGGGAGTCTTCCTTGCTGCACCATGGCCTACAGTCATGTGCGCCACCAGGGCGGACTTTGTTCCCGTGGAAGGCCAGACATACAGTAGCCAAGACGTCCCAACTTGCTTATACAACAGCCCCTTTTCAACCTGAGTATGTTCGGCAATACTCTTTAAACAGTGCTAGATCCCCAGAGCCTTTGGCTCCAATCCTCCAGCTTACAATAAGTTCTTAGATATTATTCTCTTAAGAAGCATAGAGTGTTAGTATGGGAAGCTGGGATAGTCCATTGGCATTCCGACGCACTATGCTGGCATGGTGAAAGTTGAGAAGTTGTAACTCTGCAGTTTAAGAGCCCACTTAGCCAACCGTCCATCAAAATATTTCATCTGTTGTAGTCACCGTAGAGAGGCATGGTCCATCACTATGGTAAAGTGGTTCCCATAAAACAAAGGAATAAAAGTGTTTGATGGCCAGCAGGACATCCAGATGCTCACGTTCAATTACTCTGTATTTTTCCACCCGAGTTAAAGACTTACTGAAGTAATCAATAGGGTGAACAACTTGATCTATATCAAGCTGAGCCAGAATAGCCCCCACAGCTACGTCACTAGCGTCAGTAAAATGGATGAAAGGTTTTTCAAATTCAGGGTGCACTAATATATGAGCAGTAGCAAAAGACTTTCTTAGAGCATCAAAGGCCTAATGTGGGTTTCATCCCATCAAAATGGGACCTCTTTATGAAGTAGATAGGTTAGCAGTTCGGAAAGGTCAGCAAAATGAGAAATATATGTTGTCAGTAATTGACCATTCCAAGAAAGACCTATATATCACGTAAACTGCTCGGCTGAGTCATCTTTCTAAATAGTAATTACCTTGTTGGGTAGTGGCGAGATTCTCTCTTGGGTAACCTTATGCCTGAGGAACTCCATTTTGGTCTGGAAGAACTGGCATTTGGTGGGCTTCAACTTCAGTGAAGCAGATCAAAGATGTTCAGACGCGTCCTTGAAATGTGCTATATGATTGAATGTTTTAAAGAATATCTTCACATCATCCAAATAAACCAAAACACTACATCTTCAAATCCCCCAGTAGGTAGTCCATCGTTCTTTAAAACGTGGCTGGAGCGTTGCATAGTCCATGAGGCATGCGAGTGGGCTCAAATAACCCTTTCCTCGCTATAAGGGCACACTTTTCCCAATCACAAGTGCAAGCTCAATCTGTTAACCCACTGGTGAGATTCATTGCCAAGACAAACTGAGATCCAGCCAGAAGTTGTAAGGAATCATCACTTTGGGGTTGAGGGTAACTGTTATTTCAAGTGATGGCATTCAACCAATGTAATCCATTACCACCCAGTGCCTCCCATCCATCTTCCTTACAAGCGGAAATGGTGAGGCCCAGGGACTTTGAGACGGTTTCAGCTATCCAGCGTCCAATAGTTACTTTAGTTTTTTTTAACCTAGGCTTCTTCAACTTTAGATTTCCTGTAAGGTCAAGCGCAGATCAGAGGGGCGTCACCAGTAAGCACACTGTGCTGCACTCCTTTCATCATTCCAAAATCGTCTGTCCCCTCGGGAAAAATATTGTTATACTCCTCAATCAAGGCATCCACCTGTTACTGTTGCTCATAGTTGAGGGTTTCACCTATCACTACTTCAACCCAGGCTATTGTAGCACTTTGTTGATGCCTAAGTCACGCAACGTTCCAAACCCATGTATGGACTCAACTTACTCAGAGGGTAGAGTCTTAACATATGCAACATGATGTTTTCAAGCTATTAGCATCTGAAAATTTGTAAAGCTAGATTTCAACGTAGTCAAAGGGCCCAGTAAGCTGGATCCAGCTCCCCAGGGCAGGTGAGAGGTTCTTAAATGGATGGATTAGAATATCTCTGAATCTTTAGTAAATGGTCTGGAAGGATGGTAATTTGGAGCCCACTGTCCACTAGAATCTGAGATTCTGGAGGTATGGTTGCGTTGTTTTTGTATATACAGGCATCCCTTCCTGAAACTATGCACTGGAAGGTGGCAATTTGGTCTTTGGCCCAAATGCTTGGTATTCTAGGCGTTAGATGTGGTTTGGGTGCTCTAGTAAACAACTTCTAGGCTTTCTCTTTTCTTTTCCTAAACAATATCCTTTACAAATAAGGAGATGTGGTACCCTAAAATAGAAAAGTATAAGTCGTTGTGACCTATTTGATTATTAAAATCAACCAGGGATTGGGCGCTAATGAGAAGGTCATATCCATCGTTCTCTAGTACAATTGTCAAGGCAATCACTACCAGATATCGAAATTAAAGTGGTAGGGACGAGTAGGCGCCCAAAAAGCAAGTTTAATGCAGTCCTGCGGTCCCATAATCTATGGTGTGATTCTGATCTGGAGCGACTTTTATCCCTTTTACTAGTCAAAAGATATGACATTAACTGGAGAACCAGTATTAACTATGGTTAAAAACTTCACTTTTAAAAATCCTTCTACTCAAGTGACTTTGGTACCAAAATGAGGTATTAAATAAATCGGATTTCCTGGAGGTAGAGGTCCAGAAAGAGCAGATTAAGAAGAAGTTTAACTTTTATTTGAGTTCAGCGAGTCTGGAACTTTCAATTCGTCAGACTTGGATAGAATGTATAATTTAGCATGTGGAGCAGCAGTGGATTGAGATTGAGGCGTGGCATCATCAATAATGGGTGCCTTGAGCCCTAAGAGTCTCCACATTTCCTGAATCATCAACCTGCTTTTTCCAAAAAGAGCCTTTTTGATGGCCAAAACCCATAATAGGTGCAAGGGTCATGATAGGATCAGGATTCTTACTCGAATTGGAGATTTGGATGACAGTTGATGGGAATTGATCCCAATCTGACCAAATAGCTCAAAAATTTATTGGGTATTGTAATGGGTGGGCTCACGCCAATATGCCACGAATGAATTGGGTAGTAAGAGCCATGTTGCTAACTAAACTAGGGACAGGCCCGCAGAAACCCATCCCTGAACCCTCCCACTATGTCTCGTTGTTACCACATATTCCCGCATCACTGTTCCCATGACGCTGCACATCAACAGCAGAGTATGGCTTCATGAGAGGGCTGATAATAACGCCAAAGTCATGCCAAGCTCTCTAGTTGATATCATCAATTGAACAAGATAAGATAATATAATTTAATCAAAATAAGAATAAATCTATAATAGCAAGGGTTTATTTTGAATTTCCAGATTTTTCTTAGAAGATGAAACTGGCCATTCAGGCCCCAACCATCCCCTAATATTTAGCATTCTGCTAGTCTTCTAATAAGCTCCCCCTCCTACGCTAGGCTTTCTCAAACACTTTCCAATACATTGCTCATGAAGACTTCTCATCCCACTGGATCATCTATGCCATTCAAGACCCCAACGTCATATTCTCTTGGTTGCATCTCAATCTCAGAACGTCAATCTCTCACCCTTGATCCCACAACTCCCAGTCTGACTCACAACCAACTCTGACTCTCTTGAATCATCCTCTGACAATTCTCTCCTAGTTAAGGCCCTTCCTGCCAAAGCAATGTGCAGATTTAAGTGCATCCTGATCTGAAGCAATGTGCGGACCAAGTGCAGCCTTATCTGTTACAGTATAATCCCTGACGAAATACAAGGGCTCTTGATATTGGATATTAACCCTGACTTATGAAGTTGACTATTGCTCCCTCAGAGCTTCCTAATCTTGAGGTTCAAACCTGATCCACGTAGAAAGCATATCCTATTTGACCAAAATGACTAGCGTGCCGCAGAATCCCCAATTCATGACAATTATATATCTTAGCTTAGACTGCTTAATGATTAACCAAAAAAACCCTCCCTGATCCCTTTATACTTTTAATTCTAAGTAAATAATTGGCACTCTTTTCTTTGTCATTTTAAGTCAAGTTAGCCTACTTCTATTGAATAAAAGATGAACATATATTTAAAATTTACCACTCCAGGCATAGTATCCGGAGTAAAATCTTTTTGACCAAGAAAAATAAAAGGTGTAATTCAACGTCCAGGAGCTTTGGGTCCCCTGGCCTCAAAAAATTATGGCTACATGTTATCAACCCCCATGGTCCCAAAAAAATTGGTTCTCCCTGCCAGGTAACCCCAAGTTCACAGTGAAATACAAGATAAATAAACAATGGAGAATAACGATCTGGGTTTGGAAAACGCCACAGATCGTGAAGCTGCCCATCTTAGTAACTGGGCAATAAATATGCACATAGGAGATACAGCGGTGACCTGTGACATTCTATTTCCCCCATCGTGGATGTGACCCTCCATGCTCCATCCGCAGAGCAATATTACTTACACTGATCAGACTTCGCTGAAGCCCTCCAGCTCCTCTTATTTGGGGCATTTGTACCTGGAGGCCAAGCTAATATACGGGCTCTTGCATATCCAGCCCCTATGATGAAATTGACTTAAAGCTATTTGTTCAATGTAGATCAGGTTAGAGCTGGACTTATGGAACACTATCTGTGTCACTTTGTACATTCCACCTTGTACCATCTACTCAAAATAGTTGGGTTCCATCATCAGGAATTACTCCGCCATTTGCAGTTATTGAAAACAATACATTTGCAGCTCCTCCAGTTCCATCAATATGACTCCCAGCTTGGCAGTGAAAACTGAAATGCTATATTTGAAAATTGGAAGCTCATTAATGAGATACAGGATGTGTTAACCTATCTGGATCAAGGAATCATGAGTTTCGTTTGAATGGAACTCAATAGTCGTTTTAGTCAACAAAAGATCGTTATTCATAATCAGGTCATAGATCATACCATCAAGTTACAAGCTGAAGTTGATAACTTTATCACCTCTGTGGATGAACGCCTCCGGTCATTGGAGAAAATGATCTATTAAGTGCTGACCAGAATAGCTTCTGTTCTTCAAGGCTACAAGGTGTGCCTGGTGAGCGCGGACCCCTTGGTTATAACAGGCGTGATGGTGAATGGGGACCCTCTGGTTGTGATGGACAGGATGGTGGATGGGGACCCCCTGGGCTAAGAGGACCTCCTGGACCTAGTGCTGACCCAAGAATCCCTGACAACTCCTTCAGGCGCTTATCATCAAGATAAAGTCCTTGATGTATAATTAGGACGTGTCACCCAAGGATCCAAAGTCACTCAGGATGGTGTTCCCCTCTCCCTTTAAATTTCCTAACTGCTCATCATAAATTCTTCAGGAACTTGGAAGCCCTACCTGATGTGGTACGTTGGTTGGAACAAAGAGTGCTCACCACTAAGCAACATTAACTTGAACTCTGAGGCACCATTGCTGCATTAGAAATGAAATGCAGCAGGTAAACCAACTATTCTCCACAAAATTGACTCTTAGTTTTAAATTTTAAATTTTTACTTGAGGTGGGCTGACCTGGGAATGGTACCACACTAATTAAGGGGTTAATTGAATGAATGGGAAAGGAGGATATAATCCAGAAAACCTCCATGCGCAGCGTATGATAGGCCAAGAACTCCATGGACCGCCTTTGCTATTTGTTATCTCAGTTTGGGGCATTGGTGCGCAACGCCAACACAGTCATAATTGTCTCATACTCAAAGTTTCTGTACCAGAATCAAACTCAGGGAGGCAGTGGTAGAGGTCCCTATTCTTTTACTGGGGTATCCTCCCTTAAAATTGGCTCTTAACGCAACTCATTAATGAGTATTTAGTAATCAAAGATATTAATGATTTACAAAGTCAAAAGGATGCACTTCATCCTCAAGAGTATTCCCAAGATACTACTTCTTCATTAAGTGAAAGCACAGTCCCGGTATTGGTTCATGTCATTTGACTCCAACCCCAAATGGTACGTTTAAACCCTCTTTCAAAAGAAAGTATATCCCCAGTGTAAATCCTGGGGGCATTACTCTGTTTAGACTGGGCAGTGTTTCCATTCCCCAATAAAAAGGGTCCAAAGAAGGCGGCTGTCCCTCTCATCACACAGGGTAATCTCACCCATGTGGTAGATGAGCGCTGGGTAACAGACTCCCTCTGAAGACTCCACCCCTGTGCCCAAATTTCCCTCTGCCAAATTAGCATGGCGAATTGAGGGAATTTGCAATAAAATAACCAGAACTGCCACCCCTACTGGCTAAAAGCTTATGAAGTTGATGGCTCTGAGGCCTCAAAATCAAGTTCCAAAAGCTGTAAACTCTTGTAATGAAGCCCAATGGGCTCGCACACTCAGGAAAAGTGAAATCAAGTATTGATTCCCTAGAAAAACTCGCCAATGGCTTTGGCCATTAGAAAATGTCATTGGTTCGAAACTTGATATAAAACATTTGGGGACAAAGCCCAACGGGCATGTACCGCTTAATCAAAATGTGTCCAGTGACAAATCTTTGGTCAAAATTGCCAAAGGCATTGAGCCATTGGGCAATGATATTGCCAATTTGGAACTTGCCTCATAAACATTGGGGACAAAGCCTGACAGGCAGTACCTCCATCGTTGAATGTTGCCAATAGCTTAAAATCCTCACCTCAAAAATTATAATCATCATTTGATGCTTATCACTTGGCCAAACGGACTATAAAGCAACTGGGCACTGGCGGTTTAGGTTCCCAAACCCATTTATGACCAGCTGGGACCGCCCCTATGTGGGGTGGCCTTGGGGGATTCCCAATGCCCATTGGGCAAGATGCCATCATGCTAACCATTGGAAACATAGTAAAACCATGAGTCAGGCACTTGAGGCCATACTGACAGCGACTTGGCCTGCCATAAATTCCTTCAAAGTTGGTTCAGATTAAAATTGTTTTCCCCTCCCTCTAGGGTTTGCCAGGGTAGGTCAAATCTTGAGGGTCCCAATCCCATGCTTTTATAAGTTATTCCACAAATCAACCACTATTTAAACAGTTGTAACACACTGAGGAATTTTTTGGTCAATTTAATTTGCTTCACTTTCCATTGAATCTTCCTGAGTGCCCAATTTTTGATTTTAGTTCAAATTTTTCTTGCCAAGCTCCCTATGGCGCTAACCCTGTGGACCGTAAGCCCTACATTGGCTGGGCAATACCCATCATGATAGTAAAATTAGCTCCCTCCATAGCCAACTGGGCATATCATGTAGGAAACTTCTAAGAATTGAACTCAATTGTAAAATCCATCCGCCAACAGGATATTGGAATCCTGTGGGCTCATCTATCTCCACTTCATGCGAGGATCCACCCCCTTGCCTCTATTTTGTGGTAAACCCTCCCATGGAGTATCCCAAGGCAGCTAGTCTGATTGTTCAACTCCCTGCAACAAGGCCCACTGGGTCTGGAGTTGCTACATTCTGGTTCATTACCAGGTTCCTTTTTACACTTTCAACACAATGTTGCTCACTTGTTACACATCTTCCCATGCGATATAACGTCATTTGAGTGGCAATGCTTCTGGAATTATGGCTTGCAATTGGGTGCTTTTGTATCCCAACTGGCAGGTCAGTCTAAACTTCATATGCCGTCTCCTGACACCCAGAGAGGGAAGCATCTTCTCTTTCTTATATTACTAAAAGGCTCTATAGAGGAAGTGGCCAATTACTAACAGCTTAAACACCTGATGAACTGTCTTAGTCACATGGCTCAAGGCATTATGATTCCCCATCTAATGCACTGCCGTACTTGGACTGACACCAAGACTGCCTTGTTCCAACAAATTGGGAGTGACCTAACTCTATCCAACCAAAAACAGATTATCATGGGAATAAGCCTTCATTTGAAAGACTATCAATGAGCTTGCCCATTGTTTTTACCTCAAGGTTCAAATGTTGATTGCAGAAAATTGTCTTACATTAGATGATGCTATCACCGCCTTGTTATTAGCATTTAAAAATATTCCAAATATTCTACTTTTATCTTATAGCGGTGAAATTCAACTTGAAATCCCTCCTCCATATCAAAGAAGCTATTTTGGAAATTCCTGTTAAACTACATAAACCCACTGGGCCATTTCATTTTAACAACAATAAGCCCTAGCCCCATGTTTGCTGTTACACACCCCAATTCACCTACAACTGAATTATACAGCACCCATTGTAAGAAAACCAACTACAATGTAGACTTTTGTTGTTCCTGATATGTAAATTAGAAAAAGATCAGTCAGTATAGGGAAGGAGGCTCCCTATGCTAATAGCAATCAAGTGCCTCAAGACCCTTTGTTAAAATTTTAGCCAGATGGAATCCTCTAGTGATTATTTGTTACTTGGGATGATATTGCCAATCCCAGCGGAATGGTTTATTGACTGAATTTCGTGTTATTTGATATGATTGCTGGTTAGTTGCTCCCCAATTTGGGTTAATCTGAAATTAGTATTCTGACAAGTTTGGAAATAAGTTCAAGTGGGGCCAATTGGTGTCCCCAAATTAGTATAAGGATCACTGGCGACTAATAGCTGAGGATGATCCAATTGGTATCAGTCAGCAGAATCAGTGTTTGACACCAACTGCCATTCGTGGACTGTTGTGGGGTTTCCAGTGGAAAGCCTTTGTATTCAATTCAATTGTTCATCTATGAATTCACTGCCTGTACTGATAATCCAATGTTGGCGGATCTGACAATTATGAGTTTGAAGCGGCCAATGTTGTTTCTGGTGCCTCATTTATTAAAAATTGATTATTTTTTGAATAAGGCAATTCTAATCAATCAACTGTAATAAGTTGAAAAGAGATGTTAGCAAGATGTTGTGATTTTGAGTCAAAGTGAGCAACCAAAGTTTTTTGGCACATTATTATCAACTCAAAGGTCAAATCCAAATTTAGTATTAAATTGGATTTTTTTTATATGGCTCACCAGCGATTTAAGGCCAAAGATGAGCCAAAACTAATTTGGACAGAAGGAAGGATGAGGAGAGAGGGTGACGCAAAGGAAGAGAATAGTGTAGTATAAGAATAAGAAGAATAGTAAGCTGGAAGAACTAGTGGAAGAGCTGATAGGTTGGCGGTGGGCGCAGTATCCCTGTTGTAAATAATATAATTACCTGGCGCTTTCCTCTCAATAAAGATCTCCCTTTGCCTAATCTACCTTTGTTTATAAGTTTATATTTATTTTGTTGGTTAGGGATTAGGCTGGGGAATCCCCAAATGGCGTGGGTAACATGCCAAGGGGTTAGCTGGCGCTGCTGGCCTCATTGCCTAAGGTGAAATGGCAAGGGCTGACCAATCCTCATATGGTTGGCCTGCCAATAGCAGAGCTCATAGTCGATTTTCTGACACCCTTGTTATAGCACTAGCTCTATTCCCAGAACCTCAGGATGTTTTGTGTTAGTTGAGCCTGCAGAAGTTGACGTACCTCTTTTGATTCAAGAAAATAAAGATCTCCAGATTTCTCATTTTTATGTTGGTCAGTTACCCAAACAAGTCTTGGCAGTCAACTCCTCTATGGAAAACCAATCATTGGAGATAAAACTTTCTTATGCATTGAACAGCCCCAAGCTTGGACAAAGAGGAATCCACAGCTTGCTTCACTACAAATCCCTAATGACAGTTTACTAGTTGTTAATTCCCAGTTATATCTTTGGTGGTTCAAGTAGAGGTAGTCATACATAAGTTAAAGTCCTTTCAATAATTGACACTGGTTCCCCGGGTTAATTATATCCTCCCAACTTATCCAGAAGATAAAAATGGCTTTTGGACTTGATTCCTGAAGTTGAATATGGACATCTGGTAATCAGTCAACTAAGGCAATAAAAAGCATATTCTGCCTTACCCCTCTGATTTGGGAAACTTTTATTTATTGTCCCCGCTAGTGCATTAAAAAAGATACTTATGGTTTGCTTATTGGGGTCCAACTGATGTGGGAGGTTAACTGCATCATCAAACACAAAAAAAACTAGTTTTGATTAGGGTATCAGATCCCATTAATATTTGAACTCCCCATCAAAAGTAAGAAGCCCTGAAAAAACGGGCATGCCTCCTTGAATACTCATCCTCCATTTGCAAAGTTGATTATCAAGCCTTAGGGGGAAAAATTAAGGTACCCCTGGAGGCTGTGGATGATAAAGACAGGATCCCTCTGTATGCCTATATCCTATCACAATACCCTCTGGCTCACAAGTTATTGTGGATACGGGGATCTAGATTCTCACCACTCCTGATAAAATTTTGGAGCTTAGTGGACACCCAAACCCTTCAATCAAAAAAGCGTTGCCTGGCCAGGGATTTTAGATTCTGCCTAAGAGAAATCTATCTTTGTTCTATTATGAAAATTTAGTAAATGAATCTCTAAGTCCATTAGTATGCCACTATTACTATTTAAAACTATGTCCTATTGAGAATGTTGTTAATGTGAGATGTTTTAGCTCTTTACACAATTTAGTATTCAATCCACCACCCACCATAGTTCTGTTCAAAAGTAGAATTGAAGATAATCTCTCCCCTAACAAACCAGAGAACTTTAAAGGCCTCCTTGAGGAGTATGGCGATATTTTTCATTGGGACCAAGTGACTATGGTAAAATGTCTGAGGTAATTCACAAATTGAGACTGAGGCTATCCCTCCATTCAAATCCCAGCATACTAAAAATTTAAAGTTGAGAAAGTTCAAGTGGCCTTAGGTTTCAGCAACTTTTGGAGGCCGGTCTACTGGTGCCTTTTAAAAGACAGTGGGCTTCTCCACTCTTATTAATTTAAAAAGAAGGATGGTGGCCAACATGTTATCATGGATATCACAACCTCAATTCTATCACATGAAAAGATAGCTATTCTATGCCATGTATAGATAATTTCTTACTTTTAATCTCAGGATCTCACTACTTCTTAGCTATAGATCTTGCCAGCGGCTACTGGTAAGTCGACATTACTAATAGATTGTGTAAAATGAGTTCTTATCTAAAGTGAAGGACTATTCGCGCCCACTCAAATGCTGCAGGGGCTATGTAATGCCCCTGCTACCTTCCAACGAACCATGGACGGACTCTTAGGCGATTTAAAACGCTCCTGTGCTAGTTTATCTCAAAGATATTACCATTTTTAGACCTTTTATCAATAACTAGATCACCTCAGAAAAGACTTTCACCAATTACGGCAATCTTTGTTAAAACTAAAGCTGTCAAATTGATCCTTCTTTCAGAGTGATAGGGATTTTTTAGTGCATAAGGTAAGTAAATCTGTATTGTACCCAATAGACGACAAAGTCCTGGCTATTGTTAGGATGCCCCCCCCCAATAAATCCCTATAAGACGTACAAGTTTTCTTAGTGATGATGGGATAATAACACCAGTTATTCCCCATTTTGCAGACACCTCCGAGCCTCTAGTGTGTTTATTGAAGAAAGGGATACCCTTCCAGTGAAAAGAAGAGCAACAGCAGGCCTTTGACCTGCTATGCGTCTCTCTCCCACTCTCTAGTACTTACTCATACAAATTTTTAAGCCCTTTATCCTCTTTAACGACGCTACAAATATAGCCATTGGAGCTATACTATCCCAGAATGACAAAAACTTAGTGGACCATCCTATCGCCTACTATAGCAAAATATTAACCAAAGATGAACGCAACTATAGCATTACAGAGCGCAAATGCTTGGCAGTACTACTGGCTATTAAGAATTTCTGATCTTATATATATGAGAAAACATTTCACCATAGTTAATGACTATGCTTCCTTGCAGTGGATACAGCAAATGAAGAACTAACGGGAGAATAGCCCAATTGGCGTTAAAAAATCAATATACAGCTTTTCATCATCCATCAACCAAGGCTCATACACCAAAATGCGGATTGCTTATCCCAGATTCCCAAAACAACTTTAACTGACCCTAAAGAGGTTGACTCTACGACCTCCTAACACAATTGCATTTATGAAAAGACGACTTCCCAACCCTCTAAAGGAAGTAGCAAAAAATCGACAAATTTTCAAATTCAAAAATAGCCACTTGTACAAACTTGTGTCCAAAAAGTGGATGCTCTATGTATGACCTTTAGCTTTAACCAACGTCATATTTGAAGGACATTGGTAAGTCGGTCATGGGAAATTTGGAAAACCTAACAGTAGCTTAAGACTTAATGTTACTGGGAAGGAATGCTTATTTCAATCTAGGATATATTAGAGTTCTGCCTGATATGCAAAAGTCAAGCTGGACCTAATCCCCAATCTCAACATCCAGTAGTTCCACCATGTGAACCCTTTCATACTATTAGCATTGATGTTATGGGCCCTCTCGCTCAAACCTCTAATGGTCATTGGTTCCTCCTTTTAGCAATGGATCATTTAACTAAGTGGATCGAAGCTGTATCACTACCCTCATCTTTGAAAAAAGCCACCGCCAAGTTTTTATATAAATCAGATTATCACCCATCATGGGTGTCCTAGCATAATTCTTTGCAATAACGGGCAAAACTTTTGATTGTCACTGGTGAAATATTTAGCCAAACTGATGGGAACCACACAGGTATTCTCCACCCCTACCAACCTGCAACCAATGAAATGGTAGGGCGGGAAAATGGTACTCAAACTGCAACCCTCCAGAAAATGGCTATGACTGACCCCCTTCATTGGCCCTAATATTTGTCTAGTTCAACTCTAGCCTAAAGAATCAGCTATTATCAGATAATTAAGATGTCACCCTTTCAAGAATTATATGGAAGAAGTCCCCAGCTGCCTTCTAAAATGAAGAATATGCTTGACCAAGTCTCCACGAAGTCCCTGTTGGAAATTTGGTTGATCACATTATCCATCTCGCTTGCTGATTAAAAATTGACATTTGTTAAAACAACTGATTGTTTGGCAAATGTTGCTGACTAAATTATTAATCATAAATAATCAAAGGATATAATCTGACAGTTGATTTTAGTTAATATTTAGTCAGGTATCATGCCTGGCTGAATTATTAGTTGTAATTAATCAAAAGACCTAATCCAATGATGAGATCTGATTACTATATCATCAGGGATCATCCCTGACTAAATTAGTAGTTGAAAGTCATTAAAGGACATAATCTGACAATTGTTTTTATTATTATTTCATCGTCCATCACAACTGACTAATTTATTAGTTGTAATTAATTAAAAGACCTAGTCCAATGATGAGATCTGATTACTATTTCGTCGTGGATCATCCCTGACTAATTTATTAGTAGTTGAAATTCATTAAAGGACATAATCTGACAATTGGTTTGATTAATATTTTGTCAGGCATCACGCCCAACAATTTTAATTAGTAATTCAATGAGGGCATGATTGCCAATAAACAGATTGCTATAATAAATTGTTACAGCAGAGGCGCTGAATGATTAGGATCATTTTAACGAAGCTACTGTAGCGTTTAAACGCTTGTTTTGGCAGTAGATAGTAGTCATAATCAGGTAACATGGCCTCCAAACCATCTGTGTATGGCTCCTAACACATGGGGATGGTTGTCAATCCATAAACGGTTACACTTCTGGGGATTAACTAAGATGAAGACATTCACTACCATCATAAGTTAATTCCAAGGGTTAGAAGATTTGGGGGACTAATCATTTGATTTTCAGAGAATTATCTGAAAAATTGTCTGCCTTTTGCCTATAAAAACCCCTAACATTTTCTAATAAAAACAGAATTCAAATGCAATATAGTTTTATATTTTACTTCTAAATTGAAGATTGAAGGGAAAATAAGTCTTTGGTTGTTTTTCTTAATTACCATTACCAGAGTGGATTCATTGCCACTTATTTTGAAGACTCAACCTACTAATTGTCACTATACAACTAGTGTTTGTAGTTTTACTCAACGGCCAACCTGTGCAGTAAACGTACCCAAAAGTTTACAATCCCTGAAGTCACTATGCAAAGTATTGCCAATGAAATTATCTGACTTCAGGCCTTGGCTTCCAAAAAAGCCTATTTTCTAAAACTAGAGAGAAACTAATCAATTTAATGACAATCATGACCCCCTGAACACCCTCTAACAAGATGAACTAGTCTTTTTCTACCACCATCAGCTATGAGGTCATGATAACAAATTTGGCACCGACTGGTCAGGACCCTACAAAACCATTTATAAGCAGGGCAGTGAACACTCAATTGTAGAGTTTGTTTAGGTACTGCAGTAAACTGCATACATATTTGCTTTCTCCTTCCTTTTTTCCCTACGCCAAAATTTATAGGGGGTGTTGTCAGGTTTCTACCCAAATTGAAAAGGATGTGTTGGCTGAAGGAAATCAATCTCAATATGACCAAATAGCCCAAATATATATCTATTGGGGTAATCCCTGACGAAATTAAGGGATCTCAATATTGGTGACAAACCCCAATATATGCAGTCAACTATTGCTCCCTAAGAGCTTCCTAACTCTGGCTCTAAACCTGATCCATGAGACAAGAGAATCCTATTTGAACAAGATAACTATCCTGCAACAGAATTCCCAATTTGTGACAATTATATAGATTAGCTTGGATTTCATGGAGATCTACCAAAAAATCTCCCTGATCTCCCTTATATTGTGGATTATAAGCAAATAAAGATTACTCTCTTCTTCTAGTACTAAAAAAAAAAGATTACTCTCTTCTTTGCCATTTTGAATCAAATTGGCCTACCTCTATTAACTTAGGGATAAAAATATATATAGCTTACCACTCAAGGCATAGTATCCAGAGTGAAGACTTTTTGACCAAGAAAATAAAAGGTTTAATCCAACACCCAGAAGATCTTAATCCCCTTGTATCAAAAAATTAAGGTATACATGGTATCAACCCCTGTGGTCTGACACTGCTAAGGACAATGATATTGTCTAGATATACCAACATACAGGATAACTTCAAATCACTTAGTATTGAATCCATGGCCCTCTGGAATGTCACTGGTGCGTTGCATAATCCTTAGGGCATTCTGGTCAGCTGATACAACCCTTGCGTAGTAACTATCACTCATGTTTCTTGATCTTCCTTTGGCAAATTGATTTGCTAAAAGCCCAAAATCAAGTCCATAGCTAAAAGTACTTTGCTTCCCCTAGCAATTGAGAGTTGTTGATCCTTGGCAGTGGATAGGAGTCTTTATTAGTGATTTAAAATCAACAACATTAACTACTCAATTCAATCTGTTCTTCCTTTTTGCAATGAATATCAGATTTGAGCATGACTTGACGGAATGAGGAGCTTATGCTCTACTAGCTTGCTGATTTCTTTGTTGACTATAGCTTTGCAGTTCTTGACCTATGGACTTGTATCATCCTTATCAGTGTATATTCCCCAGTATCAAATTTGTGGATTACTTTTTTTGCACGTCTTAGGTTGTGGTCATCTTGAGTGATTATCTTCCAATATTTCTCAAATAATCAGAGCACATTTCCTTGCTGCTGTTCAGATAAATCAGCCATCTTCTCTCAATTCGCTAAAACGTTGACACTCTTGGCATTTACCACTGGCAATCCCATTTTTGAAATGTCCCAAAATCACAAAATACACTAAGATATGCCATCAGTATCAGATTAAGAAACGCAATGATTTAATTTCTTTCAACTTTCATGGGTTTCACTCAAAGATAGGCTAGTAGTACTCTTATTTTTTCATGACCTGAAATAATGATTACTGGTGCCACTCATGGCTCAATCCTTGATTTCCTAAATGGGCTGAAGACTTCTCTATATAGTTGTTCCAGGAATTTTATCATTACACTGTGTTAACTATAACTTAAGTTCTCAGCGGATTAGCGTTCATCGCCTTTATCTTTAAAGGTATTATGCAATTCTTCATGATTTTCATCAGCATTCCCCTTCATTTCCATCCATAATTTATTGGATGGGTAAAATGACGTTGTTGTAAATTAGGCTGACAATATTTTTCCTTTTGTCAGCAGGGGCTCTCAGTTCCGCTGATTCATCAAGGGCAGCATCTGCCCCAATATTATCAGAGTGTTTTCTTTGAAGTCACTTTTCACCCCATACTTCCTTAGCAAACTCTATTTTGATGAATATATCATAAATTAGATTGGCTAGCACTAAAGCAGGAGCTGATGCCACCAGCAATTTAAACCAAAGTAGTAGCGCACTATAGTCCCCACATAATATTGTGATGTCTGGTCCAGCAGCTCCATACTCTTTTTGATGCTCCAAATCTGGAGAAATCTTCATTTGTTTCAATAATTTGGTTAAAACAATGTTGTTAGACGCTCCACTATCATTATTTTTTTTATTATTATCTGATTGGCTATTATATTTGCATAGGTAAACTCCAAATATTACAATAAGTTGTTCTCTGAGTGAATAGCAGCATTATTTGCTGAATCAAGTTTGTGAATCAGTGAGTAGATAATTCAAGGAAAATTTCTTAATTGCGCTTATAGGTAATGAATTATGCCTCATCCAACTTTATTTTAACTAAATCTTCAGTTCTTTTGACAGATCTTATTTTCTCCGCTAACTCTTATGTGTATGGTTGAGCAACCGCTTTACAAAATTTGGGGTCAATCCCCCTTTGCTTCAGCTCAGGTAATTGCTTTGGCAACCAAGTTGACCACTTGATAAAGCATATCAGGCGCGTCATCTTCCACGATTAGTCCAGAGATGTCAATATCAATATTCATTATATCAGGTGGCACAGGTTTAACAGAAGTATTAGATCATCCCTTGTCTAGACTGCTGGTCCTTTTCTCAGCTCTGAACTGGTTTCCTTTTCCTTAATCTGAGAGGAATTACCTTGATCCCTTAAATTCTTGTCCTGACACTGGGAAACTATATGGCCAAGTTTTCCGCATTGAAAACAGCAAATTGGCATTTTGTCCACAAGTTTTTAATCTTAGGATTTCTTTCCACAACATGATTTTAATTCTCAGGTACCTTAGTAAGTTTAGCAAATTTAGCAATGTTCTGAGCCTTCATATGGATCACTTCAAAAGTTCGATTGGGAGCTTTGAAGGTCGCTCTGAGCATCTTCAGATGGTTCATTATCATTGAAGGTCATGGCTTAGTTATAAGTTCCACTGCCATAATCCAATGCAGCCCACAGTAGGGCTGAAGTACCATTTGCATGGCTATGCATGAATTGAAGCCAGTTAGCACCTTTGCCCCAGCCATGATCTGGGACGCTTGATAAAACAAATGGCAAAGATGGTTAGGGTCTTTTTCTTTTAAAATTGTAACCTCATCAATTTTTTCTTGCAATTGGCCATTCTAATTAGACTTTTAAATTCCAACATGATCGCCTCTTTCTCTTCAGTGTATGACCAGGTATCTCCATTAAGGTGAGGTAGCACCAAATTCTGTCAGTCAGTGCTGAGACAGTTCATTACAGTTACCACTTTTCAGTGGTATGTATACCCAAACATTGTCATCTTGAAGAGATTCAAAAATTCTGGGGCGTTATCCCAATGAAAGATGAGCAATTATAGTTTATTATAAAAGCTCTTTAGTCACTCCACTGACAAGATATTCCTTCCCAATGAGATGATTGCCCATAGACGTTGCTTCAGAAAACATTTCCAACATGCCAGAAAATGATTTAGACATATTCTATGGTAGGGGTGTCTTCTAAAATAGAACTTTGCAGATATTCTTGTCAGCTTCACTTGCCTCAAGTTGCATGCAATCACATCTGTGATTTTCTAACTCCTCAACGCACTTCATCATTTTAGCCATATCTCATGAACAGAACGGAGGCGTTCTCAGTCTGCTTCCCATTTGTTTTTTTAGAAAAAAATTCCTTGAGTTCTTCCTTTTTTATTCAAAGAATCAACCTTCCTGTAATGGTTTTTATTCACATTTCTCAAATTGTTTGATCACTTTTTCCACTTCTGCTTACATCCTCCTCCAAGGTATTGACATTAGCTTGGGATGCCAAGCTAAGCATGTTTTGATTGATGGTCTCCATCTCTGTCCAGAGCTTCTGAATTTTATTCTTATATAACATTGTGGATTAAATTTGGCTTTTGACAAATAACTACCACTGTAGTGAGCACCAATTGTTGAATTCTAGGAGCTTGACTGAATATTTTCACTCAATTTGCTCCCTTATTTAACTGCACAGATTATTATTATATTGCGTTGATTAAATTAACTGAATAAATTGGGGCAATAAAAGTATGAAGACTACTATCTAAGTTAAGTACTCTTACAGCCATGTTGAGTATAAGATCCAACGCTAAACATGTGCTTCTTTCTCTTGAAGTTATTTTTGAACTGAAAGGGAAATCTTCCCTATTCTCTTCATGAAGAGCCAGGAAGAGATCTGATAACAAATAAAGCAATTTAAAAAAATCCAACCTTTGCACTCTTATCCCAAGAGTAAACTATACAACCAATGTATAAACAAGTAAGTTTTTATTAAATTAAGATCTGCTTTTTTATAGAAATAATGGGGGTTTTATAGTATAATGGGCACGCAGCTTATCAGCTGCTCACTGGAGATTAATTTAATATCCAAAAAGGTTTAACCATTAAATTAACTTCTGAATACTGGAAGGTTCCTTTGCCATAATTATCTCCAGTAGCGTAATCCTCACAGTTTGGCAATTATTTATTAGTTCCATGGGCTGGATAACAATTCTATAAGGGCAATGTTACCTGATTATGACTACTACCACCTAAATAAGCAAAAAATGCTTTAGTAGTTTTATAAATGCTTCAATTATTCATTTGGAATGATTCAACATAATAATATGGCTATTAGGCACTATCCCCTCATCAAATCACCTATTCAATATTGTTGGGGATGATCCTGTCAGTCGAACAGCAAGTAAGAATTAGATTGGCCTGCCAGCCCAGATGCCAGAGCACCTGAACGGTAAACCAGAATGCCCAAGGCACTACTGTTGATATGACAAATATGGAACTAGAAAGGAGTTCCACCAATATCTGCCAGTGAGTCAGAAGTTCATACAGGCATAAAATAAAATACCAGACAACCATGGCCGTTAACCCTGAGGGTATGAGAGTGTCAGTGGAAAAGGCGGCTTAATTCTCAACATAAAAAGCTAGATTTTTGGAAAGGTTTTTTGATGCAAAATTTTAAAAAAAGGAAAATTGACCAACAATCTTCTCAGTGCAATGCAATTGATTAAATAGTCATAAATTTGGAGGGAAACCAAGCCAGGATCTGAACCCGCAAGTTTGACCTAACTGGCAAATTATTTGGGAATGGGCAGGTTAGTTCCCTAGGAACTGACATCAAAATTTTGGCAGTGGGCCAAGTTGCTGTCAGTTCGACTTCAAATGTCCAAACCAAGGCTCAGCTACGTTTCTGATGGTTGGCATGATGGCGTTTGGCCTGACGAGTGGCGGGAATCCCCCAAGGCCACCCCACATAGGGGTGAGCCCATTTGGTTGGGAACAGGTTTGGGATGCCCAACCCACCCATGCTTGGTCGCTGGGCCATTTGTTTGGTCAGTGGCACTGCATCAGGCGCAACACCCAATTTGCCAGCAGGCAGCTTTGGAACCTCGTCAATGGTGTCTGATGCTATTACCTGCCCATTGGGGGTGATGCCCAATGGATCCGGGTGGGGGAGATTTTTCTGATTGTAATGTTAACTGAATCACAACCATCCGGCATTCTGGCTGATAGATCAGCCTTCATACCTTTTCAACCATTTGTTATCCAAGCATCAGGCTGATTGCCACTTGAATTAGTTGCAATCAAATTTATTTCAGCGATCTTGGCACAGATTTTACTGATTCCTCATAGCAGTTCTGCTGAGGAGAGTGTGGGTACCGGAAGCAGGATTTAAAGTGGAAGGGCTGTTACCCAGCGTATCTACCATGTGAGCGAGATTGCCCTGAGTAACAAGGGTTATGGCCATCCTCTTCAGTACCTTCTTGCTCAGGAACAGGAAAATGGCCCGATCAATGCCCAGAGGACGTTCCCCAGGACTTACATTAACCTTTCCTTTTCCCAAGAGAAGGGCTCCACCACTGGGTAACTGTATGAGAGCCACATTCTTGTGTGCCTTGGGTAACTTGATCGCCATTACCATTGCAGGTTTTGGGGGGGACAGGGAGCCTTGGGGTGAAAGATGTGGAATGCTTTGACCAGGTCCATGCAATTTGCGCAATTGCGCA
Organism: Massospora cicadina; assembly: GCA_022478985.1. Taxonomy (NCBI): domain Eukaryota; kingdom Fungi; phylum Entomophthoromycota; class Entomophthoromycetes; order Entomophthorales; family Entomophthoraceae; genus Massospora; species Massospora cicadina. Next base: position 112,368 of record JAKSZP010001605.1, read on the forward strand.
TCTTGACCCAACTGTTCTTGTAAGCCAGATATCCTTTCCAGGCCACAAGATATTGGACGGAACGTCGCAATTTCTGGGATGCCAGGATAGCCTCTACCTCGTCTTCTTCCTCATTTTTGACAATGATTGGTTCCAGTTCTGTGGGAACTGCACCCTTGAAGGGTGACAGCTGGGAAACATGGAAAACGGGATGCTGCTTCCAATTCTCAGGGAGCTTCAGTCAGAACACCCTGCTGCCTAATACATCCTCCACCAAATGGGGACCCAAGCATTTACTGGCGAATTTATGGGAAGGGGCCTGGATCTTTAAGTGATGGGTGTTGAGCATAACATAGGAGCCCACCGTAAACTCATGACATGGAAGACACTTTAGATCCACAAACCACTTGTAGTTGTCAATAGCTTTGGTGAGGTGTTCCTGCACCAAGGCTTGAGTTAATCTAATATGAGCAGCATGGTCCGCAGCAGCTTGAACCTCAGGCTGCAAGCACAGGCTGACCAAAAATGAAGGATTATAACCCAATGTTGCTTTGTAGGGGGAAAACCCCGTGGACGCGTGGGTCCCATTATTGTACGCGAATTGAGCAAGAGGGAGGTCATTGGCCCAAGTATCCTGCGCAGCTGCAGCGTAGCAATGCAGGTACTGTTCAAGAACTTGATTGACCCACTCATTCTGGCTGTCAGACTGAGGATGATACACTGTAGAGCGACAGGGAAATATTTTCAGGATTGATAGGAGTTCACTCCAAAACCGCGCGGTGAACTGGGAGCCACAATAACTGATGATCTCCTGGTGGAGACCAAACATCAAAAACACATGGCGTACGAAAAGGTGGGCAGTTTCTTCTGATATAATCGTGGAAGTACAAGGTATAAAAAGGAAAAATTTCGTGAAGAGATCCACCACTACCATCACCTCTGTGAACCTGTTTGAACAGGGGAGCTCAACAATAAAGTCCATGGACACCAATGTCCATGGGTCCTCCGCCTGCTGTAAGGGGTGCAGGAGGCCATTCTTGCCAGAATAATCTGACTTGGCCCTGGCGCAAGTAATTCAATCAGCAATCCAGGCCAGAACTTCTTTTGTCAAACCTGCCCAATTGTAGGTCCATTTGATCAAATCGATGCATTTCTTAGAACCAGGGTGACCAACCATGAGGAGATCATGATGTTCACGAGGTACCTCAGTTTGGAAGGATGGAGGAACCCAAACGCGAGATCTAAAATATATAAGACCTTCCTTCAGTGAGTATAGGGAGTGTTTATGCTTCTGGTAAGATAAGTGCTCAACCAACTCCACATCCTCAGGGCAGGCCATTTGACTGGCTAAGAACTGAGCAACTAATGGAGCGTTGGGGGCCAGAGCGATGGAAGAAATGATAGGGGGAACAATTGACAAGATTTGGGTGGTAGGAATCACAGTAACAGGATCCACTTCCTTTGGATCCGCGGAACAGTGGGCAGGGCTGCGGCTGAGAAAATTGTGAAGTACATTTAGTGCGGCTTTTATGAATTTATATTTGAAGTTAAAACATCACAAGTCCCAATAAGTTCAGGCTTGCCAATGTGCCAATTTTTGGGGTTTATGAAAGTACAACAGGACCTGGTGATCCGTGCAAACCTGTTGAGTAATTGACTGGACCTAATTGTTGGATATTTGATAGGGACATAATAATGTTAGCATGCATAAACTTATTATGGATCATATCAGATATCAGCGATTATGGATCAGGTATATCCTAAGTATATCTGAACTTGGGATTTGTGGCCTAGCGATTTCACTTAATAATATTTGACTATGATAACATGGGCTCAAGGGCTTTGTTGGTTAGGTCAAACTTAAATCAAGTTTTGACTAAATGACTTGGGCACATGGGCTTTGTTTGTCTATGTCAAAATTAGTTTTTAATGTTGGTCAAGTTT
>JAKSZP010001606.1:0-113989 GCA_022478985.1 Massospora cicadina
GTCAAAATAAGATTTGATTGACTGATTGATTACTTGGATCAGCAACCCAGGATGGATCCCCTGGAACACTAGATCAAGATTAAGGACAAGCACAAACGTGACAGTGCAAAGTATGATAAAGTTAGAGCCTACAAGTAGATTGCCATTGTGAAACAGCTGAAAGATGCTCTGGCTACCCTGAAGCTCACGTGATAGGACTGCAAAGTTTGGTGGAGAAATCATTGGAATATGCACAAATGCTACTGAGCGTTCCTGAATGAACAGGATTCAAAGAGACTCCTAAATGCCACCTTTCAACATCAAAGCATTGATAGTATATTAGCCAAGGTGATCCTGGCAAGCTTCAAGGAAATATGATCCCAAGCTAAGGTATAGCAGTTCTTAACCATGACGATCAAAGTGTCCTCTGATCCTGCTACCATCAAGTGCAAAATTAAATGATTTTATGACAATCTTTTTCTAATACCACGAAATGAGTGGATTGGCAACTGAAGCCCTTATTAACCTGTCCAAGACAGCGCTAGGGGCATGCTTAACCAAAGATAATTGTAAATTGACCACCAAAATTTCTGTTGACGAAGTAGAGTGATCATTCATGGAGTCACCAAAGGGGAAGGCGCTGGGCTTTGACAACATGTTAGTAAATATATAATACAATCTGCAATTTCTACACACTGGATCTTGTTCTCATGTTCAACTGCTGCCTCCAAACTGGATAGCAAATTCCTGTTGGCCAAGAGACCCAGATTGTGCTTCTGTACAAGAAATTGCTTCAATGGAACCTTTGAAACTAGTGTCCAATTGCCCTGTCCAGCGCTGACTATAAGTTTTTAACTCGCATCCTTTCAAACTGGTTGCTTACAACAATGCCACCTATTCTCCATAAGGCATAGAATGGGTTTATTCAGGGTTGCACCATCTGTAATAACATTAGCTCTATCCTGAATGTGCTGCAAGTCATGTGAAGATCCAAGGATGGCTACTTCATGTACTTGACATGGAGTTAGTCTGCAGTTGGGTAGCATGGCCCTTCCTGACATGATGAAAGCAGTCAGAATTTTCACACTTTCCTTTCCTAGATCTCAACTTTTTACTCCATCTTACAACCAAGGTAATCATAGCCAACAGACTCACGGGAACCATCTCAATTGTCTAGGGCCTCTACCAAGGTGATACCATGTTGCTGACACTGTTCAACTTTTCTGCTAACATTCTCTTGGTGGCATGAGGTGTGAAACTCTGGGGCTTAGTCCACCCCAACCAATGGCCTATTATGATTAAGCCTTTTCAGATGAAACAATTTTGAGAATTGGCTTAAAGGCCAATAAGTAAGGTATTAAAGAGTTACTTAAACTTTATCAGTTGGCGTCAAATACAAAAATTTATACATTTAAGACTGCTGTAGTAAATATAGGTAATTCAAACTTCATCCCCCCTCCAATCTCACCCCACTCCACCCTACTCAGATGTTCCTTTATCTGGGTATATTATTCAACAAAAAAGGTCTGAAAAATAAAAAATCAAACAAGCAGTGCTTTCCAGTATGTTGGCCTGAATGGCCTACTGGAAGTACATGCACCTTAATCTCAATGGCAAGGTTCAAGCAATCAATATTTTCATCCTGTCCAAGCTTTAAACATCTTCCACACACTGCCATTGATCCTGAATTTGGAATGCAAAACAAAGATGATGATCTGAACCTTTCTTTGACACAAGAAAAAAGTGGTGATAATTGTCCTCAACACTCTTTTTAAGACAAAATGTGAAGGGAGCGTGGGCCTCATAGTTTTGAGACCCACGCTTGGAGGATTTAATCAAGTCCTTTCTCTGCATGATTCAGAGGCATATGCGCTTTCTGGACTTTGCGTGAGGCATCAATTGAGCCCAAGCTCAAGGTCTATAAGAACTTATCTCATTGCACAATTTATAAGAATGGATGACCCACCTGAAGCTTACCCTGGTGGAAGAGCCCATATTATGAGCAGCTGTGCATCTGGGTGGTGCATCTACACAGCAGGATATCTGAAATTTTGGTGTTGAATGCTGACCAAATTTGATGGGATATCAATTTCCACAATTCTACAATGGGCTCAGCCAAATATTGGGAGGAAAGCAATTAGATCAGCGACGAATTTGCAAGAAAGGCAATTATGATTTTTTACCAATACGCTCCAATCAAATATGGGGAACTGCTCTCAAAAGCTGCTCCGCCTAACCTACTCAACCACAAATTTTTAATGACTGGGCGGAGGAGGGGCATGATAATAACCACAACCTTGGGGAGTTAATATTGGGCCTAAATTTCTGATTGGTCTCCTACAATCAGCGTTCCATCACCTGTTGGATCCTCCATCATGCAAATAAAATTTGGCAATCATTGTTGGATGGGCTACCCCCACAAATACTGCTCATCTACAGCAAACTGAAAGTATACATCAGCCACTGCTACTTTGAGTGCATTACCTTTTACAAATACTAGTCCATGATGTGACACCTCCTTTCTGGTGTACAATCAATGCAGAGTTGCAACCCTTTCAGGACCTTTTTTTTCTAAAAATTCTATAAAACTCCACGTTTTAGCTCTTTGCCTTCATCTACCATTACTGTATATAGGTTGTAAACTTGGAGATCATTGCCAAGCAATTAAGCAATGAACGCCTATTACAAAGGACTAGTTTTAAAGACAATTCAAATGTTATTGGCTCAACTCACATGGAATACTAAGTTTTTGTGCCTGATATCATGATGCTATAAAGCCACAAGTCTGGATTTTCCCACTGCATTAATTGTTGTACACAATGAGGTGACCTCCCATACCATACAATGGCACTTATGCCTAGCATCACTAGAACTGTGGCTAGCAATGATGATCACCATTCAGGTATGGTTGAAATTGTTTGTCAATTAGTGGCATCCTTCCCAGTACCTTTTATTTTTAGCCAAAAAGTATTTTTCTGCTATTACTTCTTGTTTCCAATACATTTTTTATATTATTTAAATCATAAATTTTAAAAAAGTCTTACAGGGTAATCCTGATTCCACTCTAGTGCAAACTTTGTTTGACGCAGTAGAAAATCCAGTACTGGCTATAAAAAACTTGGCGTGGTATATTTGTCCCAAGTCAACCAGCCTCAAATACTTCCTTATATTTAAACAATTAAGGCACATTAATAAACTAATAGTAAAACATATCTCTTTTAGCTTTGATAGGCTTATTATTATGGTCCAAATATAATCTCAAAGGATGCTCATATTAATGTATAGATGTGCTTTAATCTATCAGCATAACTAAAATATGAACAACTTTCAATAAAATGAAAACTGTAATGGTAAGAGATGTATTAGTTTATTTAATACTAGATACTTATAAATAATTTTTTAGCTTAGATAACACCTAGCTAAAAATCATTGGATTTACCTTTTCTATATCACATTAATACTATTATCTAAGCTTAACCATATTATAATCAACTTTCCATATTTGTTAGTATGTGATAAGAAAATTTACTTCTTTATAAAAAGATCTGTCCTTATTATTTATATCTATATTGTAAGAATTTATCTAAGCACAATTATTTTTATATAAATACTAGACAAATGATAAACTAGTAACTGTCCAGATATTATTACTTTTTAAATATTTAACATCAAAATTTGCACAAGAATAAAAAACCTATTTAGTAGAAAAAAAGAAATTAGATATTGAAGTTTTATATAAAGAAATATATATGACTAGATATACTCATTTGAGGCAGGCCAACCAGGGGATAAACACTGCCAAAATCCCATGAAGAATTAAAGAATGGTCAACTCAAACTCCACTGGACAGAAGTTTAGTTTTAAGTTTTTAAATGTTTGGAACTTAGTTTAGATTATCTCTTTTATCTGAATATTATAAAACTAAGGCATGATAACTTATTATATGGAGATCTGCAGGATATTTATCAGCTAATAAAGTAGACAGATAGTTGATGATCAGTTCCCTGATTAATGGGTCTCTTAATAGAATTTTGACAACTAAATCCCATTATTGGATAAGATGTGCATTTTAAGATACCATAAAGTAAAGTTTGTAATGAAAAAGATGTTAACTAGTAATTAGAGTTTATTTATTATCACTTATTTATTATTAATTGATTCTAGAAATGTAGGTAGCTAGTATCTATATGATAGCAATTTCTTTTAGGATACATATTCGGATAAGATCATGAATATGATTAAACTGGTCAAATATAATTATAAGGAATTAATTTAGACTTAAGCTGAAATTTAACTGGATAACAAAGCGCCAATAAAGCATCATCCAATAGATTATTACTATAATTATTGGCAGTTGCTTATGCTACCTTTAATTTTTTTAAGATCTGTGATATTGTAATTTAATAATAAAACGCATAGATTTAACCTTAGTAAAGGATGTATATGCAAAACTAGGGAAGGTTTGGTACTTAAGCAGATTAAAAAGAGATTCTATGTAATCATATAGTACTAAAAATATTGGTTTTGTAAGAGGGTGAGTTTATATAGTAAGGCTCAAGGATAACCTGCACCATCTGTTAGTTTAATATGCGTATGAATCGGTTTAGTTAATATTGGGCGGATTGAAATCAAAAAAAGTAAGTGAAATTAAAAATATGTGAATTTTAGGATTGCGGTAGTCAATTGAACTCTGATCAATAGAGCCTTGGGTAAAATTACTGAATAAATTTTTATCTTGATTTGTAAATAACCTTAAAAGACAATTATAGGAACTCAGGTGGACTAATGAGGCAGTCATAGATGACGGTGGCGAGGGTAGCGCCAATGAAGGGAGTGGAAAGTGGGATCCAGAAATAGTAATCAAATGCAGTAAAGGGCTCCCATCCCCACCCAACAATGGCGGTAAATAGCCTGGGAGCAAAGTCACAGGCGGGGTTCATGGCATACCCAGCCATAAACCCAATGCTAATGGCGATGGAGGATAGGAGCAACCCACTCAGGACTGCAATGCCCCAGCTAGGGACACGATGCTTTGGATTGGTTATGGCAAGCAATCCCATTGAAAGAATAACGGTGGCTACCAATTCAGTGGCAAATGAGTTGAATGCAGGGGAAGATGGGTGAGGGTAGGCGGCAAAGACCCCACCTATCCCCCTCTTCCCTAAGACGCGGTGGACTCCGTCATCAATTTCAGCAAAGGCAGGCCAATAGATAACATAGGTCAATGCCGCCCCAGCAAAGGCGCCCGTGAATTGGGCAAAAATGTAGAATGGGGACTTTCTCCACGAGAACTTCCCAAATAGAGTGCTAGCGAAAGTAATGGCGGGATTAAGGTGAGCGTCGGGTCCTGCCACCAAAATCCCACATATCATCCCTAATCCCCAGCCTACGCTAACGGTAAGGACCCCAGTGCCCCTTGCTGATCGGTTGACTAGAACTTGAGCACTTGTCCCATTGCCGCACAACACCAATACCATCGTCCCAACAAATTCCCCAAAACATTCATAATATTGATTTTGTCTCAATATCGACTTAGCGAAAGTTAAAGTGTCATCCATCCTCCATTCCACGCTGTAGATTTACTTAAATATCCTTTCCTAATAGTAATCCATGATTGCACCTTTAGTATATCCGAAGATCATAAATTATCACTACCACCTCCATCGTTTAAAGGCAATGGATACCGCAAATCAATTAATGACAATCAATTACAGGTGATCAATTCATGAGTTCAACCTCAAGTCGAATACTCTGCCATCAAATTGTGGTGTAGAATTCGAGCTCAATTGCAACCCAACGAATCACTTGATACAATTATTCGTGAGGATTTAAACCTTAACTGTGACTCCCACATAGCCATATAAATACTAATTTCAATTAGTTTGAACGCTGTTAAATTTTAACCAACTTCGAAAAAGGAGGAGGTTCTCAAATCGACCTGTATATATTTTTTAGACATGTATGTCTTATCGATGGGGATAAGTTCAAAATCCGAGGTATAAAAATTATCAGCGTGACGAACCTATAGCATTGTAGATGACTTAGTATGTTCAATATATAATAATTAAACAAATTAGATCAACTAAATAATTAAATTAAATAAAGTAACGTAAATGGCGATTAGTATGTTCAGTATTTAATAATCGAACTAATTAAATCAACTAACTAAAGAAATAAATTAAATGAAGTATTGTAGATGGCGATTGGCATGTTTAACATATAATAATTAAGCCAATTAAATCAACTAACTGAATAAATAAATTGTATGAAGTATTGTAGACATTGATTAATATGTTCAGTATGTAATAATTGAACCAATTAAATCAACTAAATAAATTGAGTACTTAAGTATAGTAGATGGCCATTAGTAAGTTTAGTATGTATAATAATTAAACCAATTAAATCAACTAAATAAAAAAATTAAATATTGTTGATGGCAAGGATGTTTGCCTGACAGGTTGAACTGCTTCCGCCCTAGTGCAAGTTTCGAGTTCGAAACCTGTAATGCTAGATAAATTCTCGGTGTGGTATATTTGTCCCAGGTCGACCCACCTCGAATTTTTTTTTTGTTTTTTTTAAATACTGTTGATGGCCATCATTAGTTTTATTATAAGATTGGACCAATCAAATTTAACCAGATAGATAATTTTAGTATTGTATATAGATGGTGTTAATTTTGGTATATAATTGGACCAATCAAATCTCAAAAATAACCATCAACCTCTTACACAAAATCATTTAGCCTATTGAACAAAACAATTAATATCAAACCACTTAACAAAAATATTATCAATTCTTATTACAGTTCTATATACCATTTTTGTACCTTATATTACTTATATTTGTATTCCTATGATCAAAAAAATAAGGAAACCAACCCTGTGTTGATTCTCCCTAGCAGTATTCACCATCTTATGGGTAAAGCCTCTTACTAGGGGATTTGACTACCTAATAGTTAATTATCAGAAAATACCAAGCTGTGCTCCTCATTTACTTGAGTTGAGCAATCTTTAAGTTTTGGAAATCATCCCCGATGTTAATTATTAATGTTATAATGAATTGTCAAGTCTCAATCTGTCATGAGCTGATCCTGATAGTTAATTTAAAACTTTATGATTAATAGCAACTTATTTTGAGGATAATGAATCTTTATTTATTATTATTCATGAATCTTAATTGTTACCATAAGCAATCAAAGCTGACAGTTTATGTGAGCTATTCATCTATCACCTATTAAATTCCTTATCTCCCTTCTTTTACTATCCTACTGTTGCCTATTATGAATCATCTCTCTTATCCCACTTTTTAGCTTTGAGGTACTATAAATACCTTGAGGCTTTATCTAAATATCATTTCTCACATACTCAGTCCTTTTATAGTTTTCTTCAGCCCTTAGGGCCTACTAACTTGCTAGAGACTTTGGGGCCCTGAATCAACAATGGGCCTGTTAGGATTGGATCCCCTGCGTCCTGAGACTTTCTACTTATAAAATCTTTGTAATTAAGTTTAGTTTTTTTTATTCATTTGTTTTAGAAGGAATTATGAAGCAAATATACTTATATATATACAAAAATTTACTTATAGAATGATTTATTGAATCACTCTTCCTAATTTTGGACTAATTTCATTTTAATTAAATTAATTTCAAATTTATCTCTATCAGCTATTTGGTTGCTGTTGCTTAAATTTCTAATATAGGCAAATCCAATTAATCAATCAAGTAATCTAACTATCACAGTTGTCTTCTTTAAATGATTAAAATGATAAAACAAAATGATGATATCACAGTAACACAGTAGATGAAATGTTACAGGGGCTTTTTGAAGATGCCCAGATAATACATATACATTCTCTTTAGCTTTTACCATAAGATTAAGACTATTTTTATGTTTTTTGCGCATAACTCTAGAACTATTTCTAATTTGAATCTATAATACTATATAATGTAATGTTTGCTTGTTATTTAAATGTTTAACATGCATTACTACATAACTACTGGACAAATTTAAATGAACTTTTTTAAATGAAAGAAGATGCTCCAACTTAGGTCCCATTTCAATTTTGTAAGGATTGTTATAATAAAAGAAAAGTTCTATATATAATAAGTGAAAGTATATATGATTGTAATAAACTGTTATATTTTTTAGAAGAGTAATTAGTGGATATTTGAGTGATTTGATAATTTTTATTCTGCCACCACTCTTAAATCTAATGTCATTTTTAGTAGTTAGATAAAAATAGGTTTACAGTAAATATACTTATTGACTTAACTAAGTAAGTTTTAAATCTGACATCATTTTTGTTTGATGGACATTAATAAGTTTACAGTAATCAAATCTATTGGCTTAACTAAATAAATACCAAACTGCATAGTATACCCTTTGAATCTGTCTAATTAACAAAAAACTACACTCAACTAAAACTAAGTGAACCTATCACATCATGCATTCACCAACTGTATACAGAAATCAGTGAGCCTTTTGAATTAACCAAATAACCTTTACCACTTACCAAAACCAATGAGCCTAATAAATTGATTAAATTACCATCTGCTTACTTAAAATCATTGAGCCTATCATATTGACTAAATAACAGCAAACCTCCAACCAAAAAGATATAAAGATCACTATTATACTTTATGTATCATTGAAAGATTCTATATATGACTCTTATTTATCTTATTATACTTGAGAAAATGAAAAGCAGCCTAATATGATTCCCAATGTTCATAGATTTTTGTGCCAAGTTTGGGTATTTTTGGTATATTTAGCTTTATGAGATAGTATATTTAATACAACTTATATATACAATAATTTTTACTTTGTTAGAAATATTGATTTTATAAAAAAGAATAGAAAAAAGAATAACTTTAAAAATGCACTAAAAACTTTAAGGGAGAGGGAAAGAAATGACTTTAAAAATGCACTAAAAAGTATGATATAATTGATAAAAAGTATAAATCAATAAAACCCCCAGAAGTTAAAGCTATATTTTAAACTGACTTATAGAATTTTGATCACAAATACAAATTAGATCTTATTAGATTAAACCAAATGAAATTTGTAAGCAACTAAGAATGCTTGTACTGAGTATATATATTATAAACAATTTATTATAAGTCAGTTTAGAGTATGGTGCCAACTTTAAAAAGGTTTTTTTATTAATTTATATTTTATCAATTATTTCATACCTTTTTAGTGCATTTTTGAAATCAGTTTTTTCTAAAAATTTTCCTTTAATATCTCTACACATATATTTTTTTCACTTTTTTAAGTTTAAATTGATCTAGTAACAAAGCTTTTTCATAAATATCTAGCTAAATTACTCTTCATTTTCCTTTGATCATTTTAAATTAGATACTACTTGTTTAGCTTACTTTAGCATTATAAAATTAATTTGAGAATTTTATAAAATTGTATTAGATCTGAACTTAAGATAATTTTATCAAATAAAATAGTTTAATAACAGCTAAATATAAAGCTACTATAATAAATATCAAAATATAGTTTATAAATTACTATTTTAATCTTATATTAATAGAAACTAATTAAACTTTTTGATCTGTTCTTATATGAGAGAGTGTTTAGGTCTTAGAAAATCTATGTGTAGTATTCAATTATTATGTTAGAAGATTAATGCAATTTTATACTTTATTAAAAGGTAAAATTTAAAAATACAAACTGGTTTAAACTAAAACCTTGATTATCTAATAAGTCACAGCCAAAGTGTTATAAAAAGCTTTCATTAAATATAAGCATAATTCTATATAATCATTGATAAACTCAATGATTGTATATAAAAGTATTAAATTATAGCTTCATAAAAAAATTTTATAGTAAAAACTTTTAAGCTTGTATCTTATTTGTTTATAACTAAATACTAGATTTATAAGTACCTTCCCCAAAGTTTGCTTTTTATGAGGTTATCAATATAAATTAATAATTGCAGAAAGTCTATAGAGGAACATAAAGACGTATATTGTTATATTCATAAATATAAAATGATGTTTGTTTTTTATGTTGTATGCAGACCTATACCATTCATACAATTGCTATGAAACTTTGGTTAGTTATTTTGCGCATGCCTGCAAAAGTTTCTGGATTTTATGACCATTTTTAATAGCAAAATAGAAAAGTTTTATATGTAAGAAGTGAACATCTTATATGTTTTTTATGGTAATCAATATATTGTTATGGCTGAGCAGTCTAATATTCAGTTAATTTGGTAGTTATGGTTATAAAAACTTACCCACAAATTTTAACTAATTGAATCACATTTACTTTAGGCTTCACTGATAAGATTAAAGTGTGATGATACTATGGATCATCTATTGGTGCTTTTATTGATATTAATGTGTAATTAGATGTTGTGTAAAGTAAGTTATATTCAGCTTTAGATATAAACTTAAGTATCATATTATATATAAAGATTTTTTAGTAATAAGTATCTTAGTGATTATACCCTCACTTAGAATGCAGAAAAACTGCAGAATTAGAATTTCAACACAAAGGTAAGCACTTTAATAATTACATTATCTCTATATACTAAATAAATAAATATTTGAGGTGGGTCAACCTTGGGACAAATATACCACACTGAGAATTTTTATAGCCATTACAGTTTTCAAAATCAAAACCTGCACTGGGGTGGAAGCAGTTTTACCTGCCAGGCTAACCAACCTTATTATCTCTATATATTTTTTCTCAAAGGTGTTTTTTGCCCAATTGTAATATCTCCCTTAGTACTGTATTAAAATTTATGTTTGCTACACCGTTTGAAGATTATTTTTTCCTCTAATGATGAAAAATAAGTAATTATTTTAAAAATAATATTTTTGTTAAAATTTACATTTTAAAAACTTACATATTATATATTTTAAATTTATTTAATGTGGGCTGATCTGGATGATACTGCACCAATTAATGGAGAATCAATTTAATGGTGAAGGAGAATAAAAACTAGAAAACCTTCACATGCAGCGCTCTGATAGACCAGGAGCTCTATGGACCGCCTTGCTATTTGCTATCTCAGTTTAGGTATTAGTACACAATGTCAACACAGTTATAATTGTCCCCTACTTAAAAGGATATGTTAGCTTGACTATTTATCATCCATTCATTTTTAGAAATGTTCACTTTGTTTTAATTTTTTATTATACTTTAAAATATCTGTTTAGGTTGTTTCCCCTAATTTATAAAATATCTGTGCCAAGTTAGGTCAAATTTGGTTTAGTAGTTTAGAAAGATGATATGTCACATATACACATAATGTTTTTTATCTATTAATGTTTTGGTTAGCAGTTTGATGGTATTTGATTGATACATCAGGTCTAATTTTAATTGGTTGAGTGGTTTGTGCTTTTTGGTCGATTTGACAGGTTCAATATTTTTTGGGTAAGTGATTGGTGGTAAATCATTAAATTTATATTTTAATTGAATTTAACCAAGGGTTGGTGAATTTTGGTTGAATTGATAAAGCTTAATTTTAGTTTGGTTGAGGTTTTAGTGAAATTTAGTTGTTCCTTACATTCAATCAGTTTTACTAAGTGGTTGATGAGTTTTGGTTAATCCAATAGATTCTTTGGCTTTGTCAAGTAATTTGATGGTATTAGAGTAATTCAATAAATTCATTTGGGTTTGTCTAAGTGATTGGTGGTTTTTAATTGGTTTGATAATTTCAACTGTATTGGGTAAGCGGTTGGTGATTAATCAGTTAGATATGTTAATGGTAATGAGTAAGCAATTTCATGGTATCTATAATGTAGAACCTAAATTAATAAATTCAAATCATCTGGTGATAACAAAACCTAACTAACAATAGATAGATATGCTAGTATATATTAGTATATATTGTTCAGAAAACATTACTAAATTTCTAGAAAGTTTATCAAAATTAGCCTTCATTGATGATTTACCTGTTATGTCTAAATTATTTACAAGGAAAGCCAATTTGTGATAGACAAACTTAGTCTAATTAAACATCTATTACAATATAGGATAGATATGTTTTACTTTAATCCAGATAAGTTATCTTTAGAAATGAAATCCCAAATTAGAAAATTGTATCACTTAAAATAACATAACTAAATTATGTGATTACTGAAGCATACTTTTGAGGCCTATAGATTTATAACTTTTATTAAAATTATAAAAAGAATATACAAAAGGGAAAAAATTACTATTGAAGTTTAATCTAAATTCTAAAATAATAACATTAACTGGGCGCATCTAGTATCTTATACCTAATAACTATTTTATTTTCAATTTTAAAAACTTATTACACTTTGTAGGAAGAGATATCACATTGATTAAAATATATAATCCCACTACTGAATATCTATTAATTTAGATTCAATTTAAATTTTATTTAAGGTGGGCTGACCTGGGGCAATTCCACACCAATTATAAGTCAAAGAAATGGGAAAGGAGGATAAAATCTGGAAAACCTCCACACATGGCATATGATAGGCCAGGAACTCCATGGACCGCTTTTGCTAATTATATAGATTCAATTATTTTTAAAGCCCTTCAGGACAAGGGTTGTGATTATCTTGGTTCTAGATATAGATTAAGATTTATATATAAACTTCATAGCATTTAAAAGGACAAAAATTGCATTATTATTTCCTAAAACATTTTTCACCACTTTTGAAACTGACACTTGAAGTTTGTCCTTGTAAATCAATTAATAGGATTGATCCTAGATCAAAAAGAACATAATGAAGTTTAAGAAAAATTTAAGCTTAACACAAAAGGAAACAAGAAATTAGTGATTACTGCACATCTCTTAAAAAAGGACAAAGTTTCATTAAAATTTCTATAGTTTTTTCTTCTTTTATCCCCACTTTGACTAGCAATATGTATGCTGAAAAATTAGGCTACTATGAGGCAAAATTCTACTAAACTTCTAAAATGGCACAAATAGCTCCTGTTAAGCTCTTCTAAAACTGATTACCAATTTAATAAAATCTCCAAATTCTTGAAGATTAATCCCTCATCTTATGTTTTTATGGTAAAATATTAAATTACCAAAACCCCATTTTTCCAATATAAAGTTCCAGTCTTTTTCATTTTTGTTGATTTAACAAGTTTCCAGGATAATTTTTAAATTTCCTTTGATGATCAGACACTAGATCCTGAGAGATGAGTGCAGCTCAACATAAAACATTTAAAAAAGTTTATTAGAAAAAATAAAATTAGGATGCACCCAATATCCCTATCATTCAACATTATTGATTATTTAATTTTACCCTTTTCTCACAGTAAGCTCACTGGCCTGAGCTCACATAACCTGTGAGGCTTACTTGCTGCTCAGGGAATCTGTTACACATAGATTTGTCACTAGACAACCATTGGAAAGGGCATGATAATCCTCGTTGAACAAATCTAATACTGATGCTACCTGTTTAAGCATATATTTTTTAAAGAAACTGTTTCACTCATGAAAAACACTTGTAAACAATCTCTGGCATGTTATCTTTATGTTGGCCTTTGGGAAGAAGCAGAATACTATACATCCTCTTTTAAAAGTTCAGTTCCAAGCTATCTTCACAAAAGAGTGTCCTATTCTTCTAGAGAAAATCTCAGACTGATTACTGTATATTGCTCAACTGCTAATCCCAGACTGGTTACTGGCAATTAGATCACTTAAACGATATAATTGAAAGAGAAAATAAACTGAGAAGCTATAAAAAGTTTTTTTTATTAAAGTGTAAGTAAAGTATTTTTTACTACTCTATAAAAATCAGGATTAAAAAGAAATTTAATATATAAATAATTTGGAAATTGGGGCAGCAATTTAGTGGTCTTCATGATCCCCTAGCAAAGTGGTGTCAGACTTCCACTTTAGCTGTTTAATTCATTTGATTTAATTAGGTAGCTGCAAGCTCCTTATCAAGGTGTTTATTACTGAACCAGGATGTTCAGGGGCCCTTTCTTCAGACCTGCTTCTAGGTTGCAGGCTTTAGTTCTGCATTGGGTTATTGCTTCTTTAACATTTTGGTAATATCCTGTTTGCCTTCTGGTTTTTTGATAGCATCGCTTAGATGCACTCACATAAAGTTTTAGTACAGTCATTAAAATTAATTGATTGCTATTTTTAGTAATATTTGGACAAAAGCTTTTATTGTTTCAAATTGGGGAAATTTTTTTGGGTCATCTCTTTGTCATCAAGCAATTGCAAATTATTTTTCCCCTTCACCCTGAAGGTATAGAAAGGTGTTGAAATTTATAGTCTTTGGTGGAAACTTTGTCATCTTAATTTAATACATCTCATTGGCTGGCAGGTGTAAAATAATCTTGCATGATGTCATCACTGTCAAATGGCAAATTTCTTGGATTTTCTGAATTTATAAAGGGGGTTGTCCAAATTCATCTGTTACTGGTAACTTGCCCACAATTTCACCTATTTAAGATTGTACTCTATTCATTCCAGTGTTGAGAATGATCTCATGGTGCCTTCATGGCCTCATCTATGACAATATCTTTCCCAATATGGGACTGAGGATGATCTTAGATGATTTGTGTGTACTATATAAAATAAGTTAGTTTCATAGTACTTATGGTTTATTTGGCTCCTTGTTTATCCAAGACAATCACAAATCCAGTTCAGATAGCCTTCAGTTTCTCTGGATGTCCTCTTCCCAAGTGGTAAAACAGTACTTTGTCACCTAGGCTGAAATCCAGTAGCCTAGCTCATTGCTGACTCTCAAGTTGGCTTCAAGGGAAAGTCTCTCTATGTTTCTTGATGCCTCCAGTTGTATTCTGATAAATTCATTGACTTACTCTTGTTAAATTCCAGATGGAAGATTCTTTTGGTCCTCAGTAATAATTGGTGCCAACAGGGTTAGCAACGCTGCTTATTCCCATACAGGGCCATTTATAATGACATTTTAGACACCCAGTGGTGGCTAATCTTGTAATCCAACAACGTGGAATACAGCAACTGATCCCATTTTGATTTATAGTTGAGGACAATCTTCTTTAGTATCCCTCCTAAGGTTCCATACACTTGATTCATACTACTGTTAGATGATGGTGTGTAGGTATTGGTAACTGTTGCTTTAGTCCAAAAATTTCATTAGTTTTCTCATGACATCCAATATGAAGTTCTTCCCATTATCCAAGAGCAAGATTTGAGGACATTTATGTCTGATTATAATTTGGTTGTATAGATATTAGATGGTTGATTCCGCAATGTACATCTTGACTGTGGAGGCTTTAACCCACTTGGTAGAGTGTTCAATAGCTATAATTATGAATTTTGCTTACTAGAGGCAGTCAGAAATGGTCACACCACATCAATGGACGCGTTACTGAATAGGGCTGTATGTGGGATTAGTGTAAACTTAAAAGCGTTTTTCCATTGGAAAAAAACTTGTATAAGGTATTCACAGTTTAAGGCTTGATGAACCTTATCAAACATAATCTCTAAAGGTTCCAATCCTTCATATAAAACATCTTCTAAATCGCCATGACTAACGTTCTTGTGCGATTTCATTACTAGTTTCATACAGTCACTTGATCTAATGTATGAGTACCATTTGTTCTTGATTTTCTTCTTCAGTTTTCATTAACTCACCTTGTGTTTTTAAAGCCCCATTGAAAACAGTCTTTACAACATCCATTTCATCCTACCATGCTTCTTCAGGTAGCACAATTAATTCATAAAGTCAATTTCTTTTTGGCGCTTATAGGTATAAACTGGCAGTTGCAACAGTCCATTGGCGTTGAAGTTCTTATCTCCTGTTTGGTGGATGATTACAAAACTATATCCCAGGAGCAGTACTGACCATCTGGAAAGGCGTCCATTGGGATCTTTCATATTACAAAACCAGTGGAGTGATGCGTGATCTGTCATGATATTAAAGTGAACCCCATACAGGTAGTATTGGAAGTGCTTGAATGACCAGATCACTGCCAGGCACTCTATCTCCAGGACAGTGTAGTTCTTTGCAGCCTTACTAAACACATTTTATAATACTTGATTGGGTGGTCCACCCCTTCTTAATCCAGTTGGGAAAGAATTGCACTAAGCCCAACATCACTCTCATCAGTGTATAGTAAAAGTTCTTGATAAAGTATGGGTTGGCTAAAAGTTGAAGTTTTGGCCTACTTCAAATGGGCTGGTTTTTAGGAGATAAATCAGAGTTTTGAGCGCCTCTTGTATGAAGACAATAGACAAGAAGATGACAGTAGTTAAGATTTAAACTCCTTATAAATTACATTTTGAAGATGTATTCTCCTGTCGTTTACTTGTACAATGGCTAGCCCAGATCCTCCTTTTCCCAAGTAATTCCTTGACTCAATACAATAAAAAGTATTAATAGAAAAGTTTTTATATTAAACTATCAACTTGTTATGTTAAAAGATTGTTGTTTATTTGTTTAAAATTAGGGATTACTTATAGGGTTCTATGTTAACCACATCTCACCAATGACACCTCATTCCTCAGTGGCACTTAACCAGTGCAAACAATGAAGGCTTAAGAGGTTTTTAAAAATTTATTAGGCGTCCCGCTGTAACCCAGCTCAGATTTGTGGACAGTGTCTAACTGACAGTTATTTCAATACAGCGTTTCCTCTGACGCGTCTGAAAATAGCTAAACCATGCTCCTCTCAAGAAACAGTAGCAATACCATGGCGATTCATACCACTTATTATCAATTAATTCAAAATGAAAATTTGATCTATATAAAAAACTAATTTTGACATAGACCAATAAAACCCATGAGCCAAGCCATTAAGTCAACTATTATCAAGTCTGATGTAAAAATTTAATAGTTCAGTTGTTATTGGCAAGCAACCCAGTAACCTTTTTACTGCACAAGTTCAGTTTCCTTGTGCACTTCATCGCGTTGTATAGAATGAATTATTAATTGATAATAGTATGGAGACTATTATCTGTAGTTGATTTTGAATTATGTTTTGGACCAACGCTCAGCCAGTATTCACAATTAAATACTCGTAATGTCATACTCGTAGGGATTCATTCCCTATGCTCTTGTCCACCTGATCTTTGCTGAGATACCCCAGTGACAGTCTCTTTCAGCCCGACACACAGTTGGCAGCTATCCTGATTGTGGCTCCTTCTTCTCTAGATCCCGCGCTCAGATCTTTACTCTTCTCTCTGAGAGTCTTCCAATTAAAGCCCTCTGCAATAATTTCCTTGAGACAGAACAACACAATAGAAGCTGATAGTCTAACTTTACACCAAATTGATAACATAAATAATGTTTTATCCTGTAAACACTGGTTTTACTAAAAACTGGGTTTTTTATTATAGTAAATCCTGGGAATATATATAGTGGGGAATTTGGCTGTCTAACCCTTGGTTGACAACGCTTTGATGAAATGGCAGCCGTTGCCATTGAATCACCCATCCTCATTTTGGCAGCAATGGTCTTCCCCATCCTGGCTAGGATTCTGTCATTGGACATCCTTGAGACCTCAAATGGAAAGAGTCAGACGATGTGTCCCTAACGTTTTCCTCTTGATCCAAGTGAACCACCCATATTTGGCTAGTGACCTGCTTAGGTAATGGGACTTATTACCTATTATGGCAGGTCACTCATCAACCGATTGATTCACTAGTTGCAGGCAGCATCACTCACCTCAAAACTTGCTATTCATATCCAATCAGTCAGTAATGAAACCTGACTGATACCAATCAGTACACCTGATAGTTAATCACTATCAAATGCCCCTATTTCGTCAGCAATTCCACCCAATGAGATCTTAAGTATTTGTCCAGATTGATCCCCAACAGATACCAGGCGAATATCCCAAAATTCCCTGAACGTAGTTACTCTGAAACTTGGACCAACCAATTTCTGATTCACTTTGCCTTAGGGAATTTTCCCCTAACAATACCAGGTAATCCAGCAGGCTGGGAATATGGGCAAAAATCCCAACACATCCCCCCTCTTTCCTAGATTTCCAGCAAGAAAAGGACTGGGGCATGAGAACACCACTTCAGACACTTGGTCAAATACTTCATTAGTTCAAGTGGAGTACACTCGTCAATACTCAATGTTTCTCAGGATGACCTTCAGCATATGGCGTTCTTCCTCTTTCTCCTCGCTACTGCCTTCTCAGAGCGCGGTCCCCACAACCTTCTGTCATGCTGGGCTGATCAATTTACTTGTGATGATATTAGTCCCAGGATCCAGTTTTCCCCCTATCAGGTATATGACCCAATGTCATATTCAGGATTCTTGGTCCAGCATACTTGATTTCCTGATTTTCTCCTCATCCTAGACAGGAGACTCTTGGTGTCAATGTTTGTTTTGCAGCTTAATTAAGAATACTTATTTATATTTGTCCTTGTTAATTTTCTCATAACCTCTTGGCTCAAGTCATTCCTAATTCTTCCCTTGGAGAGCTTATCTCATTAATTTTTTTGAGATTAATTTCTCCAAAATTGAGCTTAATGGATTGTAGAGTGCATAATGTCAACTTCCATATAAGTATGACATCCCCCTCTCGTCCGACTCATATGTCAAGTTCTGAGTTGCACTACCAGCAGCTCCTGAATAGTTTGTCTGATCCAAACCTCCGTCTCTTCCAGTAGATGAGTCAGGATGCTTGGCGGAACCTCTTTTATGTTCCTTCCAGGACTCAAACGCCTTGTCTGGTGCCAGTGGCTAGTCCTTCCATCAAATTACCATAAACGGTAACTAATCCCTCCAAAACCAGGCAGGCTATCATTTCAAACAACTCTCGGCCAATTCTCCCTCTTCCATATGTTCCAGAGTTGGACTTCAAAACTCTCCTATTTGGCTCCTTTTGCTGATGCTCCAAACATCATTGTAGATGCTCCGGAGATTATGCTGGTTGCTCTGAAACGTTTGTTTCTTGCTGGGTCAGACCTTCTCCCTGAGTTCCTCTTCAAACCTGGTCAATATTGCAAACCCGCTGTTCTGGTCTCTGAGCTCTCAATTGGTAACAGTATTCACTTCGAGCTCCCCTATGCTGAACTCTGGGCCCAAGTCACTGAGGCTTTGACTCTAGCGCTGAATCCCTCTGATCTTGATAACATCCTGGATCGGGATATCGCTGTTTGTGCTCTTTGCTTTGCTGGCCAAGTTCTTCAAAGTTGGTCCATGAAGCTTTCAGCCTCACCTGGGTTCCACTATTCATTCAGCTTTAGCTTCTGAGAAGCCTGTAGTCGCCACTTGCATGATGCAATCCGCTCCCTGCACAACTATCTCTTCTTTGGCGCTTCTTATCAGTATCTTCCACTGATGGCGTTGATAGGGGGCATGATTTGGCAACCCCCGTCAAGCATCCCTTCTTTGTGGCCAGCCCAAATGTCTGGTGTCCTTGATGAAGCCCGTCGTCAGGCGCTCAGGACTAATCTTCCAGCTTCAGTACTGTATCAGGATTACTCATGGTTATTCACCAATTGCCTCTTTTTATACTGTTGCTTTCCTACCACTCTGTGGTTTTGTAATCGGCTTCATCTGACATCTCAATTCCCCTTCCCCTAGTTGCATTCTCTCAGGGCTTGTCATCTGCTCAACGAATGTGGTTTTGTGTAGGTCTCACCCTCGCTAGCATCTGATCGCATATCAATTTTGTCAGGCTGTTCATTCCTACCGCGATCCATCCTCCCTCCCCCAAGAGGCAACATAGGCAGAATCATCCCCATACCGAGGACAAACAATAAAAATAAAAATGATAAAATCATATTGGCTTTTTCTCTGTGCGGTTTTTTCCCAATATCTTTTATCAATTTTTTATCTTTATTCTTCTTTTTCCTATGGGACTTGACCTTGTTTCAGTTCAGCGGTCCATCTTTAACTTTTTTCCCCAAAATGGGTCCTGGGTACTTAAACCTGCCAGTTTTCTATGGTTCAGAGGTCCTTTTCTCGGAAATAACCTAATCATAAGGACATGAACAACTTAATGGTTCATTGGTCCTTTGGGAACTCTTTTATTTTTTTTTCATCAATCCAACGCTTCATATACTTAGCATGGACTTGATTCACAAAAATACCATCCAAGACATTCTTGATGGAGTAAGCATCAGTCACTGTCTTAGCGATCACTTTGATTGGACCTGAACACAACACATCTAATTTGTTTCTTCATCCAAAACCATGTGTATCGCAATAGGCAACTCTTTCCCCTATTTGATATTCTTCTAAGGCCAGTTGGTTCTTGTCATCTGTCAATTTCGCTTGTATCCTTTTCTTAAAGGCTGTATCAAATGCTTGCTATTGCATATCAATCAGGTTACTCGTCAGTTGGTTCAGATTTTGCTTGGTACTCATCCCTGACATTGGTTTACCACTGAATATAAAATTGGCAGTAACGCGGCCTTTCTTTCATATAACAATTCAAATGGCGTCTTCCCTGTCGCCATATGATAGCTAATATTGTAGGCAAACATCACTGAACTCAGGTACATTCCCTACGCAGAAGTTCTCCCTGCGACTAGCTTCCTCAGCATTGCAGCCAGAATTCCATTGACCCGTTCTACCAGTCCATTCATCTCCAGCTGGTGAGGTACTGACACGACTCCTCTGATCCCCATTATCTAATTTAACCTCAGGATCACATGAGACGTGAAGTTGGTACCATTGTCACTAAGCAGGACCTGCGGACATCCATGCCAGTATACCACTTGATCCAGGATGAACCTCGCAGTACTGGTAGCATCTACTCTCATTAGGGCCTTTGTCTCGACCCATCTCATCAGATGGTCAATAGCAATTATAATGTACTTGAAACCCCCTGTGCTCATTGTCAGTGGTCCCATCATATCGATGGATACCATGTGCCAGGAAAATCCATGGCGGACCAGTCAGTATCCAGTTGTATTCTTATGTGGTTTGTGCAGCTGGCACTCCACACAACTAGTTAGATAATCCGCGACATCATAGTTGATTGATTTCCAGTAATAATACTGGCAAATATGGTCAGTTGTTTTCCTCAGGCCTCCATGCCCGACAACCTTGTGAGATGCTTGTACTATTACTGCTCTTTTTGACGGTTTTGGGAATAATAACCGCTTCCCATTGATTATCTTGAATACTTGTCCATCCATATACTCAGTGTTTTCCATCACTTTTTGAAGTGCACCTTGGATTTCTTGGGGCTCATCCCCAATTCTTCTTTTGACCATTCTCTGGAATAGCTCATCCACCTGAGGGTATACCAATGGACCATTGGCAACCGTGATAAGCCATCTGCGTTCTGATGAGAAGCCCCCGCTCAGTGGACTATCTCATAATCATAGGCCTGAAGCTTAAGCGCCCATCAGGCCAGTTGTCCTTCCAGTTCTCTTAGATTGTGCAGCCAACGCAGTGAAGAGTGGTCCATTACCACCTTAAAGTGCATTCCGTGGATGTACACCCAAAACTGCTTGCATGCTTAAATGACTGCAAGGCATTCCCGCTCAGTCATGGTGTAGTTCCTCTCAGTGGCTGAGAGTGTCCAGCTCACATATGCCACCGGATGTTCGTCCCCAAGTTTGTCTACTTGGCTCAGTATGGCGCCAATCGCCATCAATGAAGCATTGGTTTGTAATAATAAACTCTCAATCAAAATTCAGATATTTCAGAATTGGCGAATCTATCAAATACTGGCGTAACTCATCAAAGGAGTCCTGGGCCTCTTCATTCCATACGAATCCTTTTTTTGGATCCTTTAATAAATAAAATAATGGCTCAGCTATTTGGGCAAAGTCCCAAATAAATCTTCTGTAGTATCTGACCATCCCAAGGAACATTTGGATGTCTTGAACACTCTTCAGTATAGCCGTACTTCCTATAGCTGCTATCTTCTGGGTTTGCGGCTGCAATCCACTTGAGTTGATTATAAATCCCAGGTATTCCAAAGCTTTCTTAAAGAAGTGGCACTTCCTTGGCTTGAACTTCAGGCTAGCCGCGGACAGTCACTTAAATACTTCTTCCAAGTGGTGCAGGTGATCAGTAAACGTCCTACTGAACACGTTTATATCATCCAGATATACCAGGATGCACAACAACTTCAAGTCGCTTAATATCGCATCCATGGCCCTCTGAAATGTTGCAGGCGCATTGAATAGACCCTAGGGCATCTTTGTTGGTTGGTATAGCCCCTGCGCGGTAATAATTGCGCATTTTTCCTGGTTTTCCTTTGGCAAGTTAATTTGCCAATATCCCAAGATCAGATCCATCATGGAGAAATACTTCGCTTCTCCTAAACGATCTAGCACATTGTTGATCCTCAGTAGGGGATACAAATCATTCTTCATAATTTTATTCAGCCTTTGGTAGCCAATCACCACTCAGTTGAATCCATCCTTCTTCTTTATGATCAGAATTGGACTCGCCCAGAGACTTGACAATGGAACTAGAAGCTCATGCTTCACTAGTTTGCTGATTTCATCCTCCACTACTGCTTTGGCAGCTTTTGATTGTCAGATCAGTCTCATCCTTAATGATAAATTTTTCCGGTGTTGACCTTGTGGATTACATCTCATGCGCATCTCAAATCATGGTCTTCCTAAGCAAACACTTTCTAATATTTTTCGAATAGTTTGAACACCTCCTCTTACTGGCCTTTCTGACAGATCAGCGAGCTGCTCTGATCAACCAATAGGTTGATACTTTCAGCTACCCTGGCTGGTAATCCCATTTTTGTCAAGAGACCCAAAATTGTGGAATCTTCTCAATTTGGCCATTGGGATCAGATGAATAAATGCGATGATCTGATTTCTCTTGATCTTCATCAGTTTTTTACTTAAATTCATCAGGAGAACTGAATTTCTCCATGGCCCAGCATTATTATCCCAGGATCCACCCAAGGCTCCACTCTGGACTTATTCCAGGGCTTCCGACCTCTCCATACAACAGCTCAGGGATCTCCAAAGTCAGCCCTGTGTTGACTATCATCTGCAATCCAGCTGGTATGGTCCTCTCTTTCTTGATCTTTAATAGAATTCCCCAGTTTTCTAGGATTTCCGCCAGCATCTCATATCACTTCCTACCAACTAATTAGTAGTGAATTGGGACAATGCTGTCATTGTATATCAGATTGATGAAGTTTTTTCTCCGATTCAACAGAGATTAACCATCCTTCTGGTATACCAAAGGTAATGCCTGACCCATGATGGTCAACATATTATTCTTGAAGTTACATTTAACTCTATATTTCTATAGAAACTCCGTTCTGATAAGGATGTCACAGTTTTGGTTCGCCAAAACTATGGCTGGCACAGATACCACCAACAGCCTGAATCATAGTGGCAGCACACTATACGCTCCTCAGGAAACGGTGATGTTTGGCCCAGCTGTCCCATATTCTCTCTTATGCTCCAAGTCTGGCGAGATCTTCATCCTCTTTACCAGCTTGGTTGAGACAATATTGTTGGGTGCTCCGCTGTCAACAATCGCCCTCACCCTCACTTGATTCACTTGTATATCTATATACATACACTCATAGTATTGTAATATAGTATTTACTGAGTGAATGGTGGCGTTATTAGCTAAATCTAGGGTGTGAATAATTTGCACTGATAAATCAGGAAACAATTCCTTTATTGTGCTGAGGGGATAGACAGATTAACTTCATCTAAACGGACATTGGATAACTCTTCAGGATTCTTGGTGGTTTGAATCTTCTCAGCCACTTGTCAGGCGTTTAGACGGGTAACTTCCTGGACTATCTCAGGGTCGTTTCTCTTTGCCCAGCTCTGGTCACGGCATTCACATCCATATTGACCACTTGGTATAGCTGATCCTGCTTGTTGTCTTTTAACTGATCGCTAATATCAATTTCTTCATTGATAATGTCAGGAAGAACAGGTTTCTCCGCAGCTCTAGACTGTTCCCTGTATAGGCCGTGGGCCTTTTTCCTGAATCCTTGGTGGCTGCTGACTCCTTGGCCTGGACCATGTTAATCTGATCCTTCAGCTTTTTACAGTGTATGGCGAAATGTCCTTTCCCACCACATTGATAGCAGACCTTCTCCTTCTTGTTTAACTGTCTAAATTCTTTGGGCTTATTTCCTGGCACAGTTCAATTGGTGCCTCCTTAGCTTCTTTGTTTCCCTTAGTGGGATTCAGATTTTGTACCAGATTGGACTTGAAACTTCTATTTGGGGCATCGAATGCCACTCCCAAAATCTTTAGGTTATCTACCATTTGTAAGGTAGTTATTTCCGTTGTGAACATGGAAGACATCATATTATGCAAATTGCGATAGGGCTGAAGGGCCACTTGCAAAGCAATTCTAGCAAAAAGTCATCCAATACTTTTGCTCCTGCCAGGATCTGTGTTTTTGGTAAAACTGATCTGTGAAGCTAGCAAGAGACTCTTTTTTTTGGAACTGGATTCCCATAAATTCTTGCTTTCATTTCAACATGCGTGTTGGACTCCCAAACTTCTTCATGATGGCAGCCTTTGCCTCCGCATATGACCAGCTGTCCCCCTCCAGATGAGGTAACATTAAGTTTTGAAAGTCAGTGTCTAGGCAATTTATGACCAACAACACCTTTTGACAATCTCTGTAGCCATTCATGGTCATGTCGAACAGTCAGAAAAATGCTGAGGCGTTATCCCAATGGAATGTTGGCAATTTCTACGTTGCCCTAAATTCCTCCAAGTTATTTCTGGCCAATTCTCTCAGTTCAGCTACTTGGCTAACTTGCGGAGTGACTTTGGGCGTCATCTCCAAAATGGTAGCAAAAGCAGGTGGCATGTTCCTTGGGGTCTGCGTCTTCCCAAGTATCATGCGAGGACTTCATTCTTTGGTATCACTTGTCATATCAGGCTCACAAGCACATCTGTGAGCTTTAAGTTCCTCCAATTGTTTGATTAATCTTTCAATATCCGCTCCAAAATTTCTTAAATGAACGCGATCCACTTCTTGCTCCATTTTCAGGTATAAGACCTCTTAAAAGAGGTCACCTTCTTTCTTCTTCAACGAGTTTACTTTGCCAAGTAACTCGTTCCTGAAGCTAGCTACATTCTCTTTCCTTCTTCCACATTAGCGACTCATTCTTCCAAGGCAGTGAACTCCTAATGGTCCACTGAGTTTAAGGCATTCTGGTTTACAGTGGCCAACTTGGTAAACAGTTTGCATAGCTCTTCTTTATAAGACATCATTATAGATTCTTTACTCAATTACCCCTGTAGTGAGCACCAACTTTTAAAAATTTACTAGTTCAGTTGTTATTGGCATGCAACCCAGTAACCTTTTTACTGCACAGGTTTGGTTTCCTTGTGCACTTTGTTGCGTTGTATAGAATGAATTATTAATTGATAATAGTATGGAGACTATTATCCATAGCTGAGTATAGATTATATTTTGGCCCAATGCTCAGCCAGTATTCCCGATTAGATACTTGAGATGTCATACTTATAGGAATTTGTTCCCTATGCTCTTGTCCACCCAATCTTCACTGAGATAACCCGGTGACAGTCTCTTTTGGCCCAACACACAGTCAGCAGCTATCCCTGATTGTGGCTCCTTCTTCTCTAGATCCTTGCTCAGATCTTTACTCTTCTCTCTGAGAGTCTTCCAATTAAAGCCCTCTGCAATAATTTCCTTGAGACAGAACAACACAATAGAGGATGATAGTCTAACTATACACCAAATTGATAACGTGATTAATGTTTTATTATGTATACACTGGTCTTACTAAATGCTGGTTTTTTATTATAGTAAATCCTGGGAATATATATAGTGGGGAATTTGGCTGTCTAACCCTTGGTTGACACCTCTTCAATGAAATGGCAGCCATTGCCATTAAATCACCCATCCTCTTCTTGGCAGCAATGGTCTTCCCCATCTTGGCAGGATTCTGTCATTGGACATCCTTGAGACCTCAAATGGAACGAGTTGAAAAACGTGTCCCTAACATTTTCCTCACGATCCAAGCAAACTTCCCATATTTGACTAATGACCTGCTAGGTAATGGGACTTATTACCCATTATGGCAGGTCACTCACCAACCGAATGATTCGCTAGTTGCAGGCGGCATCACTCACCTTACAACTTGCTATTCATTCCTAATCAGTTGGTGATGAAACCCAACCAATACCAATTGGTACACCTGATAGTTAATCACTATCAGATGCCCCTATTTCATCGGCAACTCCACCTGATGAGATCTTAAGTATTCATATGGATTGATACAACGGATACAACCAGGAAAATATCCCAAAATCCCCCAAAAAGTAGTTACTCTGAAACTTGGGCCAACCAATTTCCGATTCACTTTGCCTTAAGGAATTTTCCCCTAACAATACCAGGTAATCTAGCAGGCTGGGAATATGTGCAAAAATCCCAACATCTGACTTAACCAACAAAGACCTCAGGCCCATGTTATCTAGTCAAATAATATTAAGTGAATTTATTGGCCGCAGATCCAAAGTTTTGCTATACTTAAGATATTTTTGGTCCATAATCACTGATAATTTTGATATGATATATAATAAATTAGCATTAGCTAATATTATTATTTCCTTATAAAATTAACAGATAATTTAGGCCCAGTCAACCATTTAACACTAAGATTAGTGCCTCTACCAATCTCGCCTTTAGCTCCTCAAAGCATTGCTCCTGTTCCAGGCCTCACTCAAACTTGGTCTCTTTCATCAGCAGGTAGGTGAAGGGTGCAGCCAAAAATTGGGGATAAATTGCTGGTAATACCCCACCATCCCAAGGAACACTTGGATGCCTCTCACGCTCTTGGGTAGCTCCATTGCCATGATCGCTCTAACCTTCCCATCCTGGGACTTGATTCCATTAGAACTGATCTTGCGAAAGGAACTGCATTTACCCATTAGGAGGTTGCATTTTTTCCATTTCAATTTAAATTTGATGATCGCAGCCAGGTAAAGACTTTGTGGAGGTGTTGAAAATGGTCTTAAAAATCAGCTGAATATGGTAATATCATCTAGGTAGATCAATACGCTGGAAAACGTGAGATCCCTTAAGCTCTGGTACATCACGCGCTGAAAGGTTACAGGGGCGTTGCAATTCCCCTGCGGCATTATTTCTGGCTCAAAAAACCCCTAACTACTGATCATAGCGCACTTCTACTATTCCTCTACTGAGAGCTCCATCTGCCACTATCCACTGGCAGGTTCATCACAGAAAAGTATTTTGATCCTCCTAGGCATTTCAAAGCATTGTCTATATTCATGAGCGTGTAGTTATCTATTTGGTTATTTCATACACGTGGCAGTAATCCATGATTACATGGTGAGCTTATCCTTTTTGCTTACTAGCAATAGCGGCAAATTCCAGGTACTCTCTGAAGGTCTGATCAGTCTGATTTCTTTCAATTGACTCATTACTTGGGTGATCATGCCATTTCTAGTTTTTGAGCGGCAGTAGGGCTTGACAATATATAATCGCGTATCTGGTATCCATTTTATGTATCTCTCCTTGCAGTGTCCACAGTTGTAAATTTATTGCTAAAGATATCCTTAAACTCGTTTAATAGCTCATCCAATTCCTTCTGTTCTTAGGGTTTACATCTATAAACCCCAGTTTGTCAAAGTCCCCTATAGCGCACTGACTCAATATCATTGCAACTGGTCAGTCAGGCCTGTGAAATGATCTGTCCTTTCTTTACTCTTATTGGCTAGGCTGTAATATTTCCTAGTATAACACTCAACTCTCCTTAGTAGTTGGTATTAAAAAAATACAGGTAAAACTTTTGATTCTTGTTTGTGGATTCTGTAGAAGCTGTAAACTTCCAGAAATTATCTGGAGGAACCTTCAAACTAAATGATAGGGCATCCGGCGTTGATCCCCTGGTCTGATCTCCATGGCCTCACTAGCGCTTAGTGTAAGCCCTTCTTCTGCACTGAATATGGGGTGTAGTTGCTTCACACCCTTCTCTGTAAGGGTGTAGTGAATAGGGTGTATTAATTGATCCATCTCTACTAAACATGTCCATTGATTTTGTGGTTTAGCGTCCTCATCCTTAAAACACCAATAGCAGTTGAGAGCTCAAAATACTCACGGCGCTGGTAGTGAGTTGAGCTTAGTTCTAAACTCAAGGAGAAACTTCATATAAATAATAAGCTATAGTGGTCATTATTAAAGATCACCGCTGGAGCTATTAGAACTATGCACCTAAAGCGGAGTGTAACACCAAGTAAGCATCTAAAGCGCGGTTAATGTTGGGTCCAGCTATTTAGTATTTATGTTGTAGCCAGTATTGGTCATAAACTTAAGACACTTCATGAGTTTAGATGAAATTATGTTGACAGGAGCTTCAGTGACCAGCACAGCCAAAACACATACTTTCTGGATCACTACTTCCACTTCAATTACACTCTTGCCAAAAGGGTTCCCAGTTGCCATTCCGTCAGTGACAGACTCCTCAAACTATTTCAAAGCTTCAGCACTCATTGAGGTCTTGACCAAATCCTTAGTATTCAGTTCTAAGCTCTTTACAGAGGTCATCACCAGCTTCTCCCCTTTATTAATTGAGTTGATGATTTAGGTAGTTTAGTTTGCTTGATCCAGGTAGGTTTTATTTGATTCCTTTCTGTCAATTCCATTTACTCTTAACCTAGCAAGTAAAGCCACCACACTAGGTGCCCCTAGCATGTAGTACCCTGAGTAGACTAAATCCTCATCTTCATAGTCATTTTCACCCTCAGTATGAAAATCCACCAAATATATAGCGTTGGTGGTATCCTCCTTGGGGTGTATCTATCTTTTTAACAGCATTTAAAGGATAAGATTGGTAGAAGTACCCAGGCTGGTGGCACTTGTTACAAGTAAATCTTTGATAGGACAGGCGTTCTATATTAATTTGTTGTTTTTGTCCTTTGGTTTGTCACTCTTTTTGTAAGCGATTTAGACAGCTTTTATGATCATTTTAGAGGTTGTTCCTGTGCCTTATATTCTATTTTGTAAGTCATTATACATTAGATAATGCTTCACTAATGCCTTCAGGGACATTGCAGTTTTGACTGCATGGGTCATATGCATTATTAAAGAAGAGACATTTACAATGAACTCATCTGAACTGTTTTTACTGCGGGAAGGTTCATAGTTACCATTTTCCATACTGTTGAGCTTTGAGATAGTAGCAAGAGGTGTAGTTTGCTACCAACTCATTCTTGCTTTCTTTAAAAGTAAGAGATTCTGTTTCATGTTTTGGATATCTTTCCAATAATGAACTCTGAGAGTAGGATGCTCTTTACACAGTACAAGTCAGTCCAGATTGTAGACTCAGCTAAGGATCTTTTAAGCCTCACAGATCATACTTCTTGAGTGTGGTTAGTCTTTTAGCAGTCGCTTGCGCCATCTATTCTATCCTCATTCCTTAAGAGGAAACCAGAAATTTTTCTTTCTCCTGATGTGTAGATAGCCTTGAAATAATGTTTGAAGTTAGGGTCATCTTCAAAGAGGTTGGCACGCTTCATGAGTGGCTGCAAGGCAGTCAGTTGAGTGACCAATATTGTTGTCTCTAACTGAGTAACTGGTCAAGTTGAGTTAGGTTCAAGTAAATTTACGCAGTTAAGCCTTCAACTCGTCTAGCATTTTTTTAGATTGTAAATCATGGTATAGTGCTGTTCTAAGTCTTCTCTGTAATTTTTCAGAGTGCAGATGTTTGCTCCATTCTATTTCCTAAGAAATATAGTTTGATCTTTTATCACCTTAATGGAAGATTAAAGTTTCATTATGGGCGATTGTCCTCTCACCATATAAATGGGGGCAATTCAGGCTCTTCTTGCAGTCTCCTAAACATGCTTAAGCTGGTTCCATAGATTAGACATTATAGTTAAAGGGTGAGAAATCTCAAATGGATAGATCCCTCTCCATTTCCAGGAGTTCAGAAGAATCCTCTCTATGGTACACTTCCATATCTGTATCATCAAAATGCTAAATAAGAAATCTCATGATCTTCATTCTGGTCTGATGGTGTCACTCCTGTAGTGAGCACCTCAGTCAGCTCGCTGGCCTATCTCGCTTAACTTTTGAGGCTGACTTGTTACTCATAAGAGCTGTTCTTCAATATTTGGGCACCAGACAACCATTGTAAAGGGCATGATCATCCTCATTGAACAAATCCTCTAATGATGCTACCTGATGTAGCATCAATTGTTTATTGAAACTGTTCGCGCCCAAAGCAAACCTCTTGTGGACACTATCTGACATGTTCTCTTTATGTTGGCCCTCACTACACAGCATTTACCTATACAACCTCTCCCTTGGCAGCTCAGCTCCATGATATCTGCACAATCAAGTGTCCTGTTCTTCTAGAGAAGATTTCAGACTGGCTACTGTATCCTTGTTTTTTAAAACATCAAAGATTTAATAGTGCAGGCAACTTTACAGGATGAAGTCTTGGATTATTTCCCCCAACTCATTAGGACTGTGAAAATCTAAGCACCACTAAATGTGGGCCTGCAAATTTAAGTTTAGCTTGCACTCCCCAAAACTGACATATGTCCTCCCTGTTTAAGTACTATGCAGAACGTCTGCACCAACCAGGATAGGCAATATACCTCTCATCTAACTTGCGAAGACAAGACCCAATGACCCCCAGGTTTAAGGCCCCTGAGTGGGGAAAAGTTGAAGCCCTCTCCCTTTTTTCACATGCCTTTTTAGCGGAGTATGTTATCTAGCCCCTTTTTGTCCATGAAGCCTTGAAGTCCTTTCAGATCATATGCAATCTTCTTGCATGATCACTATTTCCACCAGCTGACTCATGCCAACCACAACTGGAAGCTAGCTGAGCTTTAGGCCAAATCAAAAACCGCAGAATCTATTGTAGGCAGATGCATCAAAGCATAGCAACCAGGAAGCCACTCCTTTATCCTGAGGTCCACACCTGCGCAACCCCAACTCGTGGGGAAGCCGTTTGACAAGACTATGCTCAACTTGTACTCCTCCCTTCCTGCCCATATTGTACACTCAATGAGTTGAAGACACCCATGAGAACAGGTTGGAACAGTCAACACTACCATCCCACACCCCTTTCAGGCCACTACATGACCCAACCAGTGCACATCTCTAGGTTCTGGTTTCTCTACTCACCCAAGTTTTGATGGGCTTTCTCCAGTTGCGCCACAATGAGGCCCCAGCTAACCTTATCTAGCTCCATAGTTACTGTATTCTGCTCAATTGATTATCCCAGACTGGTTACTGGCAAATATAGATCATTTAAACTGATATAAGTGAAACAAAAGGATAAACTGAGATTTTGTAATATGTTTATTTATTAAATTAAAGGTGAAGTATTTTTATACCACTTTACTAAAAATCAGGATATAAAATAAATGTATATTGTAATTAATTTGAGATTAGTGTAGCAATATTGGGTCTTCATATTACTCCTGTGAAGTGGCATCAGACTTCCACTTTAGTTGTTTCATCTATTTGATTTAATTGACATATCCGCAAGCTCCATCTCAAAGTGTTTATCATTGAACCAGGATGTTCAGGTGCCCTTTAATCAGTTCCCACTTCTGGGTTACATTCTGTAGTTCTTCCTTGAGTTATTTCTTCTTTACCTTATTTAGTAATATTCTATTTGTCTTCCAGTTTGTTTGATGGATTTGTTTTTAAGCACCTATGTCAGATTCTGGTGCTTTAACCAAAAATAAACCCTTTAACAACCAACAGATTGGGTTGATTATTCTCTTAATTCTCAAACTAATACTCTAGTTAACACCTTAATCCTTATTGCAACTACATGTCTTGAGCCAATTATGACAACAATATAATCCAAATAGTCTATCAAAAACTTGGGCTGAATATAATTGCAGATTCAGGATGATTGTCTGCACCAAAGATCAGCAATTAGTCCTGACTAATTGGGACCAATCTTATTGCATAGCATGAGAAATTGTTAGGGATTGACATGAAGATAACGTCTACTAATTTCATGGATTGATAAACATTAAAACGTAAGCAATTTCCTGTCCTAGGGCGAAATTCGTATATCAATCTTCATAATCAGCATTATAGCACTTGCACATGGACTGCTGAATGGGATTACCTAGTGCTATTAAGAGAGGCCTGCCAACGTCCCAATTAGGGGTGCATCATTTACACCAATCGATGCAAAAATTTCATAGAAATTGTATTTTGTCATCGGTATGGTGAAACTCAAGTCAAGAGGATCCTAGGTCAATTTTTCACATTCTTATTGCGATTTTTGTCTCTGGATTCCTCCTGATTTTGAGAGTATTTCGCCACCAATAAACCTGCAATATGTCTCAGTCATATCAGTTAAAGGGCCAAACTGAGGTGGAAAATGATCTGTAGAAATTTCATGCTTGAATGGGGCCAGGAGATGCCCTAGAGGTATAGATACTGTCGCATGGCCTAATGATTAATTATCAAGTAAATATCATATAATAAAAAACATAATTTATTTTATCTCATTCCTGGTATTTATAAATTTTTTTTTTGGAGAGTGATGAAAAGTTGGAAGTTTAAACCCAAATCTTATAACTTTGCCTGCCTTAGAAGAAGTTCCTGACCCAAAGAGAATATTAAGCCCATAATTGACCAGAAGAGTATGGGCTATTTGAATATGCCTAGTGAGTTTCCAAACGATCAGAATACTGTAAGCTACTGTTAAAATCAAGGATTAACTGGCCAAACTTTTTCACAATTAAGCGTGCAGGATTTCAATTATCAAGTGAGCAATCCTTGGAACTTAACAATTGATGCTCATTCAAAATTGTCAACACTCTTTGAAATGGATTTTCACAACTAGTTTCTGACATATTTGTCAGATGAGAAAGTGACAACGAGATGGAATCTAGCAAAAAGGATATCTTTGATTTTTTTAATACCAGCCAAAAAGGTTCTAATGCTGGCACCTTCTACTCCCTGAATCTTATCACAGTAGGGGGGAGCTCATGTAGATACAACAAGACCAATTTACCTTACATCTGAAAGTGTAAAAGCTATGCTTGAAACTCATATCAGGGTTTTAGGATTGGTACTTCACAAATTGATTCCTCCTTTGGCCTGTTCTATTACCTTAAGGATCAGGCGCTCAAGATGGAGATATACATTTAGTACCACAACACAGCCATGGCATCTCTTGCCAGACGTCTCACAGACAGATAAGCAACTAATAAATTCTTGGTTAACTTTGTTAAGCCCTCAATCAAGCATACCCAGCGAATCCTTAATAGAAAAAATTTGGAACTCACAGAAATCTACCATGTGAAAAGGGAGGAACAATCTTCCCAAAATGCTCTACTGGGCAAACTAAATTCCAGCTTTACTAAAGTCCAAAAAGCAACTGTGGATAGTATGGCAATTGCCAATGAAGCTCATGAGAGATTGAACACCCTCAAGGAGCTTCTAAATGAAGGAGTCCCAAAGATAGCCGCAGAAGATTTTGCTCACCATGGGCTATGTATCATGGTTAAATGACATGATAGTGGGTACCAACCTTAAGGATAATGCTGGGCGTCAGGAGGCCCAGAAGGTGAAACTTCAGGCCCTCCCTGACCTCAAGCACACACTAGACCAACGATGGGTACAAGCCAAATATGCCCAGGTTAGTACTAGTGAGGTGCAAAACGCCCAGCCCCTTGTGTCAGCCCAGGCGTTAAAACGGACGAGTTACTTATCAAACAAAGATGGTTTGGTTCATTTTGGAGAACGGGTGTTTGAAACCTGTTATAGTTATAAAATTATGCATTTGGGTAGAATACAACTTCAGTCTATTACTCAAGTGAGGACAATTTTGGTATTTTATAGCAATTTAAATGGAAGTGTTTACCTATTGGAGAGTCAAGGTTTGTGCCCACTTCTGCAGACCCATAATTACCCTGACTCTGTTTAAATATGGTTTTTGCGACCAACACTCCTTGTTGGTTGACTTTTTTAAATAAATTTCCATTTTTTTACGTTTTCTTTATGGTTCCTTGGGCGAACCTGGGTGCAGACCTCTTTGAGGAGGTCTCCAACTATGTTGGCCACTACATGTTATAACATAATACAAAAGTTTCCGGTGCTCCTTTGGGCCACTCGGGTCCCCTCCAGATCAAGGCACCCAAGCCTCCTAGCACCAATTTACACTTGATTATGGACTCATCTTTGGGGTACATTCATGTATCGTTGTTTATCACTTACCTGGTACTGTATACCGAGCTCTACACCCTTGCCTTGAGTCCCTTCTGTACTGGCACCATTTGTGGTGCCTTGTTTCCCATTCTATCAACGGCTAGTTCCCTAGCCTTTTGGGTTTGCATCCAACACCACCTTGCTGGGAACGAGAGAGTTACAGACACTCTCTTGACTTATGACACAAATGGGTACAAAACATGAATACCCAAAGTCAAAAACTGGAAACTCATTCTGATTTCCTATTATCTCAGTCAGAGAGACTCACCATACATGCCACTTTGGGCCAAAAAAGTCACCTGGAGTTAAGTGCAAAGCATGATGACTTTGAGAATTATGTTCAAGCCAAACTGGATACTGTAAACAAAAATATTGAAGATCTTGCAGCAAAACCAGCTGTCCCAAATAGGGATGAAAAGGATTTCAGATCAACGAAGAATTTTCAATAATTTAGACTGTGGTGTCAAGATTGCAGGCCAGAAATACTGATTTCTCAGGAAATTGGGAACTCAGAATGAAACTATCAACTGCAAATTCCCAAGTAGTCAGTATGGCCAAAGATACCTAAAAGCAACATCCAATCAAGCTTTATTTGAAGAGGACTATGATGACCTTAAAAAGAATTTGAATCAAAAAAAACAAAGCTGCCAGTGCTCACCCAGGATTGACAAAAGAGAAATGGGTAAAAGCACTGCTCATTCAGCCAAAAACAGTTTGGAAAAACAACTAAGGGCTGAATTCAAGCATCAGAATTCAGTAGTTTGGAGCAATATCATGAAATTAAATCATCAGAAATTGACACTGATACAGAAACTGATATTTCAAACATCCATCCTATGCCTACAGTTCTGGCATAAATCTTGACTCCAGATACTCCCCAACGGGAAAGAGGGCCAATTCTAAAAGATGATACACCAAGACGTTCAAGAAGAAGTAGAACCCCTATGCCAAAACAGGACGAGATGACTTTAAACCATTGAATCTACCAAAGTTTGATAAGGATGGGAACGTTCATTTTTTCCTCAAGCTATTTGAAAAAGCAATGCGGGGAGCATAAGACCATACAAAAGGATCAGCACTGATCAACTCACTCAATGCCTATAACTGTGACCTCATTATGCCCTATCTGGGCAACGATTGGTCCTATATGGATGCCAAAATTGCAGTGACAAAACAGTTTGGAGGGCCTGAAAAATTAGAAGCCCAACAAGAGAGCTTCTTAATATTAGATTCATGCAGAATGAGACTATTAAGGACTTTGCAGACAGATTCTTCCATAAGGCGCAAGTTCTGCTTGGTGCAACGCTATAAATAAGTTTGACGCTAATATTGTAATGAAACACGCAGTTATGCTCTTTCATGAACTGCACAATGTCATGATATCTGCAATAAATGGAAGCATGGAAACCCAAGAGCTTAGCAATTACTTGAGAAGCTGTTCCCTTAGTTTTGATACCCTAATTGGCCCAAGGATCAGCAAAAAGTCCGATCTTTGAGCCCAAAAAAGAAATGATATGTCTGACCAGGGGAAAAATTTCCAAACTATGAACCAAAAATTTGAGCAAAAGCAGCAACCAGGGCCAATTACATGCCACCACTGTGGTTGAAAAGGGTATATTGCTAGCCAATGCTACAGATGGTCTGAAAGAAAGCATGGGGTCAACGTTGCTCTAGAAATCAACAGTGACAATGAGGTGGGAAAAGAGAAGATGGATTAGAGGCGGAATGCTCTAAATCAATCAAAATTCAAACCATTCCACCTGACCCTGGAGAGCTCTTTAGGGCTGAAGATGTTGCTTAAGATAAACTCCACCATATTGTGGCTAATGATGTAATGATGGTTACTATTTGGGCCTCAGCAAAAACAACTAACACTTGAAAGCTACTAAAGAAGCCTGAGCAGAGGTATCAAAACCTTATGTAAAACAGATTATTGATCAGGGTTTAGACCTCCAACCAGGATGTTCAACCAACCTACCATCATTTGGCAACATGCAAGTAGCCATTCTTATGAAGACCTTAGCAGATAACTTCCCAGATATTTTCTCAAGTCTAAAAAATACACCTGGAATCGGGCAGCAGTCACAGTATTCATACAATAAATACCTCTGAAAACTACTCCAGATGTACTTATGTGGATAAAGCAGTAAACAAGGATTAAGTTCAGGCCATTATTGATAGTGGTTCTCCTATTAATATAGTCAGGTGAAAGTTGGTTAAAAAACTGAAAATTGCACCTGATGTTGCCCACTTTCAGATATATGCTACAGCTGGAGCGCATACAACTAGATTGCTGGGTGCATACAGTACCCTACTTCTCAGATAAAGATCTATTGTAATAACAGCACCTGGTATAGTGTTGCCAAATATGAACTATGATATCCTAATTGGGACTAATTTCTTAAGGAGATATGGAGCTGTTACCAATCATAAGTATGATACTCTCACCATTCTTGACCAGGCTATTCCGCTTTACTATACTTGGGATAGGGCAGTTGAGAAAAAGAAACCTAGCCTATTCATAAATATGGCCTACAAAGATGGAGTAGCATTGATTGAGTATGTTAAAGCGCGGATAAAGATAAAAACGCTACCCACCCAGATCAATGAGTCAAAGGGCATTCCACTTCAGTCAAATCAGCATATTACTATACCCTCCAGAGATAAAGTAATTGTCCCAAATGGACTAACAATTAATATCCCAGAAGGAATTTATGGCAAAGTATATCAACCATGGTCTAAATCTTGATTTGAACCAAACATTATCCCTGGTATTATCATTCCTGGCCATGGAGAAATACACATCTTAAGTGAAAACCTGCAAAATTGACCCATCTCCATCAAGTGACATCAAACAATCGCATTTCTGCATCTGTTCCCTACCTCGGAAATTCACTCATTCCATGAAATTGGAACTTTTTTCAAATTAGGGGCTCCCCAATAAGGACCTACTCAGTATAAATAATGTCGTCCCTATGGCCGAGATAAGCAACCTGACCAACTCTGAGAAAAGCTAAGATCAGGAGTTATTCTCCAAATCATAGGAAATTTTCTTACAAGATGATTTCGACTTGGATATGCTAAGGGTGTCACCCGCAATATCAATACTGGAGATCATAAACCAATTTAATTATTCCTGATTAGATGCTTGAAATCATCAGAAGAAGTTGTATCCAGGGAGATTAAGGAACTCCTTAATCATGGCATGTTAGTGCCTTTAATAAGCCCTGAGTGGCACCAATTGCAATAGTTAAGAAAAAGGATGGAAGCAACCAAGTAATCATTGATTATCAGAAGTTATACATCAAAAAGAAGGACTCATGCCCTCTGCCAAAAATTGAAGATGTCTTAGATAGGCTAGGGAGTATGAAGTTCTTCTCAGCAATGGACCTTATTAGTAGATATTGGCAAATAGATCTTCCTGTAGAGGAGCATGAGAAATGTGCAATTATAACCTAAGAGGGCCTATTCCAGCCAATGAGAATACCTCAAGGTCTCTGCAATGCCCCAGCTACCTTCCAAAGGGTTATGGACACAATTTTGGAAGATTTGAAGTTGTCATGTGTACTAGTGTACCTTGATGATATTAACGTTTTCAGCCGCACTTTTGACGACCACCTGGAACACTTAGAGGAGGTTTTCAGAAGGCTAGCAGCTGAAAACTTAAAAATCAAGCCCAGAAAGTGCCAGTTCTTCAAAAACCAGCTGGAATACCTCGGATTTGTAATTGACAAAGTGTGTCTTCAGCCCCAACCCTCTAAACTGGATGCCATCTCCAAAATTAAACAGCCCAAATCCAAGCATAATGTCCAAGTATTCCTAGACATAATTGGGTACTATCGCCAATTTATTGCTGATATCACACAACTTGGGGAGCCGCTTTTCTATCTACTTAAAGATAAGGTCCCATTTGACTGGACTCCAGCTTGCCATAATGCATAACTAACTCCAGTTGGCCCTATTGGATGCACCTGTTCTTTGATATCTAGATTTTGATCGTGAATTTATTGTTCAGACTGATGCATCCCTAACAGCAGTGAGGGCCATGTTATACCAAGTTGGGAAACATGGTGAACAATTTTTCAGTTGCCTTCACTAGTTGGACCTTGATTGTACATGAGAGAAATTACACGGTGAAAGTATTAAAATGCTTAGCTGTCATATATGCTTGCAAGCAATTTCAGGTCTACCTTCATGGCATTCATTTGAAAGTTGTTACCAATCATGCTTCCCTAAGATGGTTGAACAACTTAAGAGAACCTGAGGGCTGATTAGCCCGCTAGGCATTAAAGCTTCAAGCTTATGACTACACAATTGAGCATCAAGCTGGGGCAAAACATCAAAACGCTGATTGCCTATCCTGACTACCCACCATTGCAACTCTTAGTCAGTCCGCCAATGAGTTGTTTAATAAAATAGTCAGCGGAGAGTACCAAGATGAGCCCAAATCTGTCCAAAAGATATTATTGAATTTATAAAAATACAACTATCAAAAACAGGATGCTTTACAAGATCGTTAAGGGGAAAGAAGTGTATTTTCCCAAGACTCTCAGCCCAAACAGACTTAATAATGGTGGCGCATAAGGCCTTAAGGCATGTTGAATTCAAAAATATTAAAGAGCATCTGAAGCAATTCTACTATTGGGAGCAATGCATTTTGACATCCAGGAAACGTAGAATGCTGTGTGGAGTGTCAAGGCAAAAAACCGTTCTAAAAAAGCACGCTTTACCAGCTTGTTTGGCCCAAGTTTGCTTGGCAAACTGTATCTATTGACGTTTTTGTCCCACCTCCAACAAGCAATACAAAGGTCAAGTACATTATTATAGCCATCAACCATTTGACCAAATGGGTTGAGGACAAGGCTATTCAGGAAGCAGGAGCAGCAACTACAGCCAAGTTCGTCCTTGAAAACATCATCCACAAGCATGGTTGTCCCCAGGTTATTCTGACCAATAATGGAACAATTCTACTGACAATGTCCTTGCCAAGCTCAAACAATTAATGAGAGTACAAGGCGTGCTTTCTGCTTCCAATCATTATGAAACTGATGATACAGTAGAGCGCACAAATGGGACGTTAGTGAACATTATCAGGAAATTAACTTTGGCCAAACCATCCAAATGGAGTGCGTATTTAAGTTTGCCAGTATTTGCCTACAATATCTCCTAACATTCATCAACCAGAATGTCCCCTTTTCAAATATTATATGGAAGACATCTGGCCCTACCAATGCTACTATATTTGGTCATAGAGGATCATTGCAAAAACAATTATCCTCAATACGTCAAGAAGCTTGCA
Organism: Massospora cicadina; assembly: GCA_022478985.1. Lineage (NCBI taxonomy): Eukaryota > Fungi > Entomophthoromycota > Entomophthoromycetes > Entomophthorales > Entomophthoraceae > Massospora > Massospora cicadina. Next base: position 39,338 of record JAKSZP010001606.1, read on the forward strand.
GATACCTTAATCAAACTACAAGCTCAAGCTTTTGACAACAAATTTTGCCATGAAAAAGGCCCAACATCAAAAGAACTTAGAAAATTGCTATAAATTTGCTGAATTCAAAGTTAATGATGAAGTTTTATCTTGCAACACCCATGGATTGATCCAATTGCAAAAGTTAGATTGCATCTGGGTAGGCCCATTCAAAGTGATTGAGAAGACATCTAATTTCATATACACAATCAAGGATATTAGGAACAGCCGTATATACAACTGAGTCCATGCAAAATTCCTAAGAAGGTTCAATAAGCTGGCCAATTAAAAAAATAAAAAAAAAAAAAAAAAAAATAAAATAAAATAAAATAAAATAAAAAATATAAAAAATAAAAAATAAAAAATAAAAAATAGGAAATAACAACTTTAATATAATTAATGCTTTAGTTTGCACTTGAGGATAGGGAGAGGATCCGACTTCAGACTTGTTTGCAATTTGAGAATAAATTAACAATAAGAGGATTCAACTTTAGATTTGTCAGCAGTTCAGGCCAAAATTAACAAATGATAAAGACAAATGAAGGCTAATTTGGAATCTTTGGACTTATATTTGAGTCAATTGAGGGAAATGTCTGATTCTGGTGGTTGAACCAGAAATAAACCCTTTGACAACTAACAGATTGGGCTGATTATTCTCCCAATGCTTGAACTAATACTCTAGTTCTCACCTTAATCCTTATTGCAACTACATGGCTAGGGCCAATTATGCCAACAATATAATCCAAATATTTTATCAAAAACTTGGGCTGAAAACGCATGCAGATTCAGGCTGATTGTCACTGCACCAAAGCTCAGCAATCAGTCCTGACTAATTGGGACCAATATTATTATGTAGCATGAGAAATTGTTTGGGGATTGACAGGAAGATAACGTCTACTAATACCATGGGCTGATAGACGTTAGAACGTAATCAATTTCCTGCCCTAGGGCGAAACTCATATATTAATATTCTTAATCAGCATGATAGAACTTGCACATGGACCGCCTGAATGAGATTACCTAGTGGTATTGAGAGAGGCCTGCCAACGTCCCAATTAGGAGTGCGTCATTTACACCACTCAATGAAAAAATTTCACAGAAGATGTATTTCTTCAGCAGTATGATGAAACTCAAATCAAGAGGATCCTAGGACAATTTTTCACGTTCTTATTGCAATTTTTGTCCCTGAAATCCTATTAATTTTGAGAGTATTTCGCCACCAATAAACCTGCAATATGTCTTAGTCATATCAGTTCAAGGGCTGAACTGAGGTGGAAAATGATCTGTAGAATTTGCATGCTCAAATGCGGCTAAGAGATGCCCTAGAGGTATAAATACCAGCGCCTGGCTAATGATTAATGATCAAATAAATATCTTATAATAAAAGATATAATTTATTTTATCTCATTCTTGGTATTTATAAAACTTTTTTTTGGAGAGTGATGAAAAGCTGGAAGTGCCAAACCCACAGCTTATAACTTTGCCTTCCTCAGAAGAAGTTCCTGACCCAAAGAGAAAATTAAGCCCAAAATTGACCAGAAGAGTCGGGGCTATTTGAATAAGCCTAGTGAGTTTCCATTTGGTCAGAATACTGTAAGCCATTGGCAAAATCAAGGATCAATTAGCCAAACCTTTTCCTGATTAAGCACAAAGGATCTTAATTATTAAGCAAGTGATATTCAGAACTTAACAACCTCACATCAGGTTTCTGCATGACTGTTATTGTTTGTTGATTGCTATTCTTGATAAATAACCATCCAGAGTCTCAATCATTTCCATCAGAGACCATAATTGGGTCATCTCTATGTCATTTGGCAATTGATAATTATTTTGACCCATAAAGGTATAAAAAAGGGGGTCAAAATTCATAGTCTTTGTCAGCTACTTTGTCATTTGCATTTTTTAAACCTTCTCATCTGGAAGATGTGAAGATACAAAATGGTGACGTCATCCCAACCAAATGGCAAATTTATTGGTTTTCTGAATCTATAAAAAAGGGTTGTCAAATTATATTTGAAACTGGTAAGTTGTCCACAAATTCTCCTGTTTGTATTTGGATTCTGTTCTTTTTAGCAGTTGAGAAATGATCTTTCTGGTTCTCTAACGGCATCATATCTGACAATTATGTAGCACAAAACTTATAAAATGCTACAATTCTAAGAATATAAGTAATAGTCGCCATATCCTAATATTTAGCGCTTCCTTTCTCTAACCCATTTCTTTAAACCAGAAAATTTCTGACACTTCTAAGAGTATTAGCCTAAGTTCCTTTCTATTTCATTTTTAAATTTTTTAAGGCATGCCAACCAGGGTATGGACATTACCAATTCAAAATGAAAAGCTCAAAACAAACAGTGTGACAAAACAAAAGAATGTAAAAAACCAATAACCAGGCAGGGAGTGGAGTACCGCTAGCCCACCTTGGCAGAGGGGAGGGGGGTCAGGCTGCTCTTCCTCAAGAATTTGTTCAGAAGATTCATATTGGTTGTAGAAGCAGACAAAAGCAGTGAGCAAGGGCGTTGGGGCATCAGTATGGTGGGGATGGAGGAGGGTGAAATAACGGTATTTAACCCAAGGTTATCTTGGAAGACAGCCTCAATTAACTCTGCAACACGATGTTCTGCTTGGATGCGGGCATCTGGGAGTTGGGCCAAGCTGACAATTTTTTGCTGGGTAATTTTAGAGGTTGGGTCAAATCTACAAGTTCTGCAACATGTTGGACAGCTTAATCAGCATCATTGGCCAATTTGGTGATTTCCTCTCATACAACTTCAGGGAAATAAGGGGAAAGTAGATTTTGCTCAGCCCAGTAAGGAAATGATCTGTTGATTGTGCCACTGCTTTGTGGAGTTGGTGGCAATTGGGTGAGGCCACCGCTGCCAAAGCAAGCTGGTGGTCACTTTGGAATGGGATGGCATTGGGTTTAGGAGCATATCATCTGGTTGAGAAGGTTTTTCAAAATTGGTGTTATAAAATTCAGCCCAAACAAATTCAACTAGGCCTTCTTCACCAGATCCATCATCATTATTCGTGACAATTTTACTTGACTCATCAATTTCATCCAATAGGTCCCAAGGATTTTGGTTCACGAGAATAGTGGATGTAGAGTTTGGGTGGGTTGTAGTAGTCAATTGGGTTGTTTGGGTGCGAATGGTGGTCCAAACCTGACTCTCATTAGTTTTGTTGTGCCCAGAGTGGCGAGTGTGGCTGAAGGTTTTGGTGAGTGGTTTCCCATGTTGACATAATGAGCAAGAATGTTGGGTGGGCGGGTGCAACAAAACGGCCCATTAAGATTTTGCTGAAATGTGTTCAGAAATTGTAACAAGTGAATTGGCATGGGGGCAGGACCATTTAGAGTGGGCAAGCTCAAAATAAATGGGACAAATCCGTCAACTGCTATTGACATGAGCCCAAAAGAAATTCTCTAGTGCTGCAGCAATGTAAGCACGCAGGGGGATTTGTTGGGCAATGTTATAGTGATTTAGGACGATGGTGACAGTGGATTGAGGGGCAGCCATGCGCTCTTCACCGAAAAGTACAGTGAAGAAAAGGGTGTTCTGAGTTACATAAGCAAAAGCCCTGCCATCAACTCAACATATAAAATTTGAGGCGAGAGATGTGAAAGGAGGTTATAAAATGACATCACCAGTGTGGTGTCATCAGGGAGACGTTTTCAGGTAGTGGGGTTGAGGGTATTTTTTATATTAGTGGAGTCAATGCCGCCGCTGCAGCGTCCTCCTCTGTTTGGAATCCTATGTAAAAATAGCCCTTAAAAGGTGAAAATCAATAAAGCCAGCTGGTGTGAAGGCAGGATGGCGAGTTCAATTATTGCTTTGTCAGAATATGGTAACAAATGCTCACAGTTGAAATGAGGCAAAAACAGATATTGGATCTGGGTAGGGCGAGAGGATGGGGTTGATTCAGGTGGATACGTGCAAGGTGAAGCACTAGGTCCCATGGAGGGACAAATCATCCAGTAGAGTTTGGCAGATTATTTGAGCCAAATTGAATCTGTTTCCCTGCAGGGCGGAAAACGCTGGGAGGTGGATCACTGCTTTCACACTGGAGCAGCAGGTGGCGGATCCAAGGACATTAGTTGGGAAATGGATATGTCTAGATGGCAGTGTATAATTTAAAATTTTTTGTAAAATCGCTCAAAAGTGAGATCAAACGGAAGGAAAGTAAGTTCCTTTCTATTTCACCAAGTTTTATAACGTTTCTAACCACTTTAATTTACGCATCTTCTTTAAGGTTCCTTCAAACCTTGGTGAACATTGTAGCCTCTTCCATTTAATCTAAAGTTGACTTTATGATCGTTGCTTAGAGGACTTGAGACCAATATAGCTGTAGTTGATTATCAATTATGCAGTTTCTAATGAATTTCAAAGCTATACCATGGAAACTTGAAGTCCCTAGTCTAACATAATAGGACAGTCATATATATCCCATTTTTTACAGTGCAGCGTAGACCTCCCTGCATCTTACTCCCAATTTGCCATTCCCTTTTCATATTTAGTGACTTTATTGGTGTGTTTTTCTTCTTGTATTGGTTCCCTTCATAGTATTAAAACCCTCTGCTCATTGCATTCTAGTTTCTTACAAAACAATTTTAAACTCCATGATCTGAACATGATGCTTTCATTTGCTCTAATAATGCAAAACTAATTTGTTGGTCAAGAAGCTAGCATGTCCCATAGTTGAAGTTTTCCTGAGTCTCATACAGCATTGACTTAAACTTTCCAAAAAGATGTTTTTACATTCTCTTTGCTCTTATTGCATGATAAAGGTTCAAAATACCAAAGAATACCTAATTTATCTTTCATTTTTGGTTCACATATGATGAAAAAAAGATGATACCATGGAAACCCTTAAACCTATTGCAATCGATTTTTTGTCAAGTTTTTTTGGGGTGCTAAAACAAGCGCCTTTTAATATCCTATAGTAATGGCGGAAGGACTCCAGTCTCCATGTAAACAGATGCATCACAAAGCTAAGGGCGGTAAGTACCTTGTATATGAGAGAAGCTTACTACCAACTTCTTAATATCTTATAATTATAGTTCACTGCGTCATACCTCGCCTTCCTTACTGTTATCAATGTTATAGATAAGAGCTGCATGACAACTGTTTTGGATTGTCCCTCTTTTATCATTAAGAATTATGTCAACCACGCTGTTAGCAATCATATGCCTATAAAATAATGTGATTATGTAGGATGGGCCATTCCAGAACTTACCATTAATTAATTATATCATACTCTTGTGCATCGTTTCCCATTTAAAATGTTGACAGTCTACTCAGACCATCCTTTCTCCTATTTAAAAGTGTTGAAATCCTGGCTTTCTTAAGGCTCGCCAGTGTTGTTTGCACAGGATTCAAACAAATTAGCAGTTGTAGATCTATTATACCTTACTGCTTCTATTATATATTTGAGGGGACTTTTAGCACTATGAGAAATTAAAATAGAAAAATTAACTAATATAGAATATAGTTTATATATATAATTTTTAGTGATCACTATGGGTTCAAAAAACCTATTAACATGTCGTAGCTTAGTATTTAAACAATTCAAGGCCAAAGTGAGAGGGGCAAAGACATTATAGGCTGAGGACAGACTAATTGGGAAATATGAGGCTTCAACCTATTGTAGTGCTCAGGCCTCGCTTTGCTTCATCTTAACGCCAAATGGTGGGATGCTAACTGGTAAGATGAACCCATGGGGCATGTTGGATTTTGGGCTGGAAAAAGGCTTGCAGGTGCTGTTAGCCTTGAATCCAACAATAGAAGTGAGGGTTTTTTTACCATTTATATGGAAATAAAGGAAATAAATAAATATTAAAAGTGGTTTTTGGTTTAAGGTTTTTATTATGTACTGGTCGCGGGGGTAAGAAAGATAGATCTTTTTTAATAAATTAATATCAGTATTTCAGCATCAAGGATCAACGTCGGATAGCTTGGGAATTTCAGAATTAGGTAATATGCGATTTTAGCCTATTGTGGCTTGACAAACTTGCATCTCTCTAATAAAATAATGGATGGGAAAGCATTATTAGCTAAAACGTACCCATGAGTTAATGATTTGATGTACTTCAGCTAATCTTCATCTGAGAAAATTAATTCATCTTGGGGGACCATTGCCACGCCTATAAAAGGGGTGGCCCCCACGTAGGTGCTTGAATGGACCTGGCATGGTTGGGGAAGCACCGTCTGATGGATGCCCCATGGTCCGCATTGTAGTTGAAGTAATCCAACTATTAGCTATTGAACTAGCTGCCTGACGAGAAGTTGAAATCATGTTACCCCAATTTGCAGGTTACACTGAGAATTGGCCAGGGATTTTTGGCAAACTAGATTATTAATATTATTGGATTTGATTTACTCCTTGTCAGGGACTCATAAATGCCCAACATTGCCTCTATATGGCTAAATTTTAACCATAAAATTCTTTTTCTGAAGCCTAGGAGGCAAATGTCTGACAGGGAAAGCATTTTATGTATTTAAATAAATCAGATGGTGAAAAGTATTTTACCCATGTGGGACCCCCTCCAGGTCTATAAAAGGGGCCATTCTCCACTGAGAAGTTTGTATTAAATTGCAGATGGGACGTGGAGGGACCTCAGAATGACTCACTTGATTCCCTTGCAGGTTTGGCGCAAAACTACTACTAACAATAGGGTATCTTGCTAAGGAAGGAGGATAGAAATAATTACTCCAGTTTAAGGAGTTCCATCAAGATTCTACCAGGGTCTTTTGGGCAATATTAGCCTCATTTACCCCTAAAATATTGTTTAGTGGTTGACTGGACCTAGATTGTCAGGTAAATTAATAGGGAAAATAACACAATACTGTACCTAATCACTGTGTATCATATAGATATATCAGTGATTAAGGACCAAATGTATTATAAAACATATGAAATTTGGGATTTGCAGTCTAGCAGTTACAATTAATAATATACAACTAAGTAACTTAGGCTTTTGGGCTTTGTAGTTAAGTCAGACTTAGTAATAGTGACTTAATGAACTTGGTTTGGGCTTTGTTGGTCTATGTATAAATTAGTTTTTAATGTCAATCAAGTTTACAATAAATTTAATTTCTAATTAGTGGCATGAAATGCCTTGGTATTTGCTACTGTTTAACAAGAGGAGTGACTGTTTAGATATTTTTATATGTATCAGATGAAATAATGTCTTGAAATAATTGTCAGTAAGACACTGATAATGAGGCTGAGCTGGGTTATAGCGGGGCGCCTAATAGATTGTAGATCCTCTGAAGTTCTTCATTGTGATCCACTAGTTAAGTGGCAATAGGAGGTGAGGTGTAATGGGTAAGGTGTGGTTAACATTGAACCCTATAAGTTTCCCTTTAATTTAGACATATAATATAAGTGTCTTATAGTTCTATTATCTTTAGATAGTTTAATATACAAACTTGTTGTATTTGATACTTTTCAGTTGTAATAATTGAAAACAACTTTTGATCAAGAAGATCAGGGCAGAGAGCCGTTGTACAAGTAAACGACAGGAGAGTACAACCTTGAAATGTTATCCATAAGGATTTTTATATCTTAATTATATCACGTCTGATCTATTGTCTCCATAAAATAAGAGTTCATAACTATGACTTATCTCAGGAGAAGAACAGACTATCTGAAGTAGGCAAAATCTTCAAAAAGTGGCGTTCATGATTGGGATGGATGATGGTGACCACACTGAACAGGAAAACAACCCAAACCTATATTATTTTTTCAAAAGTGAATTTAAGAAATTTTATGACTCAGCGGACTTGATTATTCTTAAATTGATAATCTCACTGAAGAAGTTACTTTTAACAATGAGGCAAATAAAACTCTGCAAGAAGAGTTGAATGATTTAAAGAATTAATCATAGAGAAGGACTAAATGATTTATGCTCTTCAAATGCATGTGACCAATCTGAATGAGAAAATTGCAATGCTGAAGGATTGGGACAATGGTCAAAGACAGCACGCTAAAAGTAATTCTACTGAAAGTGATGCCTCCCAATAACAAGAGGATGAGTTATCAGAGGATAAAACTGAAGTTATTTCTGAGACACATCAGCAAATGCCATGGTGAATGGTTTTTTTTGGCCAACCCAAGTTCCTCCAACTGTGGTGAAGCGCCCCAGCGCCCTGATATGCCTGGTTCAAGCCATAAAAGAAATAATTGTGATCCCCATGATGGTAGAACAATAATTAAAAACCGTCAAAAATGCCTGCTTTTGATAAGAATGGAATTGTAGTCACTTTTGTTAAACGCTTTTAAATGGCCATGTATGGGGCCAATGACCACAACAAAGTGGCCACTATTATCAACTGATTAGATGAGTGGAGCATCGAGCTAATTATGCCTCACTTGGATAAAATCCAACCTACTTAAAGCCAAAGAGTACTTCGTGAATTTGGAGGTCCAGAACAAATGTTGACTATAAAATCCAAGTTCATTAACATTGGCCTTAAGAAAGAAGAAAAAATTGACTTTGTGGATTGATTTTATATCAAAGCCTAAGTTCTCCTAGGCGAAAAGGCTATATTTGAGTTTGAAGCCCAGATTGCATTAATAACATGCATAAAAACCTTACTGAAATTTGATGAACACTTTATTGCCTGCGCTCATGCAAAACCTTGTGATGGCTAAACTGATCGATTGTCTGCGCAGATGCTCAAAAAATTATGACCCTCCCAATACTGGATACAGATCAGGACCTGCTGCCCCTGCAGGAAAACCTACCAAAAAATAAAATCAGCAATGATCTAATTGTTAAAACTGAGCCAACAAAAAATGCAAAGGCCCTACGACCAGTAAATGAGATCATTTGTTACAACTGAAATTATAAAGGTCACTATACTTCCAGATGCCGTCAGCACAGTGTCAATTTTAGTCATTTTAAATGGCGTGCAGAAGGAGGAAAAGAACAAGCACAATAGAGGCGGGACGCTCTATTGAACCAAAAACACCAGTTACATTTGACTGACAAGATCATGCTGGCCAAGAGGCCTTAATTACCAATGGGACAAATCCTATTATAGTACATAATGAAAATTTTATGAACGTACATGTGAAGACACACTTTCAGAGTAAGGTTCTCATACATGAAGCCTCTGAAGTAGTCACTCAATTATATGTGAAAAAATAATTGAGAATATCCTGGCTGAAAGGCTGAGCAGTATAGCAGATACTCCAAGCCTAAGGGGGGGCGAATATAGATATGCTAATTGACACATTCATCAATGAATGCCCTAGCATTTGAAATAACCTCAAGCACTCTTTTAACTCTTAAAATCTTTCCATATCCACTTAGTAAATTATATAGATAATTATGTAAAGAAAAAAGGAAAATTTTAACAATTAAAAAATTATAAATTTAACAAAAAATTTCAAAGCCTCATCAGCAATTGGGTTGGATGGCCTTTCTTTTCGAGGGAGAGAAGAGTGAGATCAAAATGGGGTAGCCTTTGGGACCATCTAGTACTAAAAAAATGGGGTAGCCTGTAGAATAGAGTTGAAGCGGCTTACAAAAATTCAGGTGGACTATTGTGACTTCCTATTGTGGCCATTATGAGCATCTTGAGTGATGAGCTCCATGAAAAAATGATTAATTAAAAATATGAGGATGAGCCAACTGAAGCAAAGAAGGCGTTTAAAAAGCATTGACCAACACCAAATATCAGAATGGAGTATTGTACAAACTCAAGCCCTAGGGGCAGCAAAGAATTTCCTAAAATCTTCCAAATAAATGGATGCATTACTCAAGTCCATAATGCTGTCAGGCATGGAGGGTTGATCAAAACACTGGAAGTTGAACTTTTAATAAACATCAAAGCATAGATAGTTGAACTAGCCTGTGAAACTAAAGGCAAATTGCTTTAATTAACCATAGCACGCTGCATGGAAGTGCTGAGCTTTAATAAGAAACAGTTATTTGGGGCTGAAAGGTTCTTGATGTAGCGCTCATTTTTTGAAAAGTCATGAAAATTGGACATTGTGCCAGTAAAGAAGGATACCCTCTGCTTTTATCTAGTCAAGTTGGGGGAAATTTAAAGTGTTGAATGGACCTAAAATTGCCAGGTAATTCAATAAGGGGAATAATATTAGCTTATGCCTAATTTTTATATATCATATAAAAATCAGTGATTAAGGACCAAAAGTATCTCAAGTAAATTTAGAACTTGGGATCTGCAGTCTAGCAGTTACACTTAATAACAACTTGATAACTTGGGCTTGGGGGCTTTGTGTTAAGTCAGAATTAGTAATAAATACCTCAATGACCTGAGATTGGGGGCTTTGTTATTATATAGAAAAATTAGTTTTTAATGTCAATTGATTTTACAATTAACTTAATTGCTAATTAGTGGTACAAATCGCCTTGGTATGTGCTACTGTTGATTGAGAGGAGCAATGGTTTAGCTATTTTAAGACGCGTCAGAGGAAACGCTGTCTTAAAATAAAGTCATTAAGATACTGTCCAAGAGGCTGAGCTGGGTTACAGCGGGGCGCCTAATAGTTTGTAGATTCTCTGAAGTTTTTTTTTAGTACTAGATGGTCTTCTCTGAAGTTCTTCATCGTGATAAATTGATTAAGTGGCGATGTGAGGGGAGGTGTCATGGGCAAGGTGTGGTTAGCATTGAACCCTATAAATTCTCTTAAATTTAGACAGATAAAAAATAATCTTATAGTTCAAATATCTTTTAATAGTTTAATATACAAACCTGTTGTATTTAACACTTTTCAGTTGTATTAAGTTGAGAAATTACTTTTTATCAAGAAGATTTGGGCAGAGAGCCGTTGTACAAGTAAATGTTGGGAGAGTACAGACTTAAAAAGTTATAAATAAGGAGTTTATAATTTCATTACTATCACCGTCTGGTTTATTGTCTCCATACAATAGGCGTTTGTAACTCTGACTTATCTCAGAAGAAGAACCAGACAATCTTAGTAGGCCAAATTTAAACAAATACTCTTCTAACAGTATCAGACATGTAATTTTTTGACAAAAGCATAATAGTGTGTTTTGCTATCAGAATGAGGTAAAAGACTTTTTATAATATTTATCAGCGTTGCAGAGGCTCCCTTTCACTTTCCCACTAACAGCACATTTACCCTTTGCGGATATAGTCCCCATAGTTCACATTACCAGAAGCTTTGGAAAAAAGTAAAGAGTAATGTAAGGCTTACCGCAAAATGCAAAAAGCCAGGTAATGACTTCCACATTTTTCTTAAATCACTTTAACATAAAAAGTTTCCCATATGCTTTTACCAAATTTCTTTACTTACTTTGCCTAGCAACCTTTTTATCAAAATGATTGGTTCCTTTATAACAAATTTCATATAATTAATATGCTAGAAAAAAATACACAAATTAAGTTTTTCTAAATTGGGGTTTAAATTCTTAAATCACCTATTTTTCAAGATTTCTATGATTATTTGAAAATATGTTTATAGATCTAGTAATGGTTCTAATTTCCTAAGGTTAACTTCAATCAAGTTTTTGGTTTTATTAAAGAATCCTGATGGATGCATTTTAAATTTATTCAGGAAAGGCCAACTATGGGACAGACACTTCTGATACTTAAAAATAACTGAGCACCAATATATGTGAGAGGCACCCCAGAGGAGCTAAAGCTGCTTCCTGTTACCAGTGGGAACGCCAATGGAAGGAAGACGGGTATTGTGAGAAGAGGCTTGCGCCACTACTGAGCACATATGAAGGAAAGGGTTTAATGTGAGGAATCACATTGGGAACCAGGAAAAGACCAACTGTCATTGGTGGGATGCAAATGGCCAAACAATAAGGCTTGGACATGGTCCATAAGGTGCAAATGGAATTGATGCACAGATTCCTGGAGGGTGGGAGTAGAGCCTGAAATGGCGTCAAGGATAACCGTGTGGATAGTCCACATAGCAATTGCCACAACTAAGGTGCATAGTGAAGGGTGTATGGGGGAAGTCAAGGAAAAAGGTGAAGATGTCTTTAGATAGGCTGAAGGTCTGCGTTTGCTCCTGCCAAAAGAGACGCTGAACCTCAAGCCAGATCTCTTTGGAAGGCGGTCACTCTTCCAGGCGGTGGACCAAAGTCCCATATTGGTCACACAAAACACATAAAGAGTGAGAAGCATTGGATCACTCCACAATATGGTATACCTTCTTCAGGCAGCGCCATTCATGTGAAAGAACCTGTGGCTGTAAAAGAGGGCGGTAGTGTATTTCCAGTTGCCTTTCTGGGTTTCTATGGAGTACAGATTGTCCAAAGTGTCTAAGTCCACTCATATCATGGTAGGGGGACTACTGGGTACAAAATAGTTCAGAACGGCTTGCCCATGAACTTCCTGTTTGAAGTGAGGGGTAGGATGACCCCTATGAAAAGTATGACCACTAGCACTTAATCTCCATCCTGCACTCCACATATTAATGAGGATCCTTTTAAGGTGGATGGGGTTCCCATGCAGGACTGCGGATGATGGTGAGAGACCATATACACAGTGCATTCAAAAAGTTCTGGGACTAACGTTTTAAAGACACAACTTTAGAAATAAATAAAGTTTCTTTTATCATAATTTAACGTACAACCTTTCCCTCTCTATACATATTTATATTGCTAAAACAATTGTTAAAAGGTATGCACATAGTTCCTATTTTGTATAACCATGTTTAAACCAGCTGTCACATTCTTCTGAATTGTCTCTACTTTATCAAAAGGATGAACCTTCAGTGCCACCTTCAAATTATAATTATCCACCCTATTCACCAGATTTGGCTCTGTCTGACTTCTTTCTGTTCTCTAATCTGAAGGTGGCACTGAAGGTTCATCCTTTTGATAAAGTAGAGACAATTCAGAAGAATGTGACAGCTGGTTTAAACATGGTTATACAAAATAGGAACTATGTGCATACCTTTTAACAATTGTTTTAGCAATATAAATATGTATAGAGAGGGAAAGGTTGTACGTTAAATTATGATAAAAGAAAATTATTTATTTGTAAAGTTGTGTCTTTAAAACGTTAGTCCCAGAACTTTTTAAATGCACTGTGTATGTAAGAAGAGAGTTGAGGTTGGTGGGGTTGCAGAGGCAAAGGGATTTGGCAAAGTTGAACCATGCCGTGCGCAACCAGTGTTGGGTTAGGAGTGCAGGGTTGGTTACTGAAGCAATCCATATACCCGGATCCTGGATGCCAGAGCCACGTAGTTGAGCAAGCCCATTCTCCCAATTTGGCATAGACCAAAGAGGAATTCCAGTCGCACAGGGGGAGAACGATCTATCCAAAGCCACCCTTGTATGAGGGCATATAAAGAAGCAAAGAAGGATAAGGAGAAGGCGATGGTATGGGCCGCAAACCATACTTTTGACAGTAGCATAGCGTTGGCAAGCACTACTCTACCTGTCAGGCTGGTCTGTTAATCCCATAAGGACGCAATACGCTTTGTAACATTAGATAATATGTGGTGCTCCATTATTGAAGTGGCATATCCACCTGCCTTCATACATACTCCTAAGTGGCGCACTGGGCCCTCAGTGGTCCTGGAAACAAAAGGGATAACAAGAGGAGTGAATTGGGGTGAACGCCTAAGTAATCTGGTAAGAAACTGAGAAGTTGAATCACTCTGATTGAGGGAGCTGGAGACCAATGGGATCAGTGTCTACCAAAGAGGATGATTTCAGTTTTGGATGCATTGAGGGCAGCATTACTGGCCCCTGGAGTACCCCCAGATAATGGACTCCAAAGCGCTTGCATCATGGTTGCTAGACACTCTGACCACACAAACATCTGTGAGTACAAGCATCTTAACTGGTGCTTGGCCTTGCACATGGACACCAGTAAGGCATGCATTTACACTGCGGAGAAGTGGGTTAATGCTGAAGTTGTATAAAATTGTGCATAAAGGGTCCCCTTGACGAAGACCCCCTTGAGGGTGATCCAAATTGGTGAGAAAACCTGGCTCCTGCACTGCCATTGTGGCTGAGCTGATGAGATTCTTTTCCCAACTAATAAACCGTGGGGGAGGTGGAACTAGTGAAGGCAGGCCCTAATGTAATCCCAGTTGACCTTATCATACGCTTTTTGTTGGTCTAAGAACACAAGCGCCCCAGTAGCTGGGGATTGGCAGACATTGACAACGGTGTGTATATTGCCCATATCGACCTTTGGGGAGTAAAGCCAAATTTCTCAGGAGAGAAAACCTCAGAGGCAATGACCCCCAGGCGGTTAGCCATTATTTTAGTTAAGAATTTAGTACTGTGTTAGTGAGGGAAATAGGGCGACAGTTTTCCAAGTCTAGCTTATCCTCCTCTTTTAACAAAGTTACCATGCAAGCCGCTTGGCCCCCTGGAAGGAGACTTGTCTCTAAGAGACATTTGTTCATTGAGGCTAGCATTAGGGGGATAAATAATTAAAATATTTTTGTAAATTTCATATGGAATCACATCTGGTCCTGTGTTCTTCCTGTGTGGTGCACCATGAACGCCATACCAAAGTTTGTCATGAGTTATAAAATTTATGAGCTCTGAACTTTTCTCTCTCGTTGCAATCACTTTTGCAACTTATTCAATTCAAGTATGATTCTAGTTTGATAATCTCACAGAGGAGATTATTCTGCGCCCATGTCAGGGAGCAGTTGGGCAAGTAAGGTAAGAGGAGCAGGTGGTAGGCCCATGGCCTCAAACGTTTAGAAAACGCCCCGGAGAAACTGGCAGAATAGAAAAAAATAAAAAACTGGCGGTCACTATTTCCCCAGAAATCCTCGCTTGGCAAGCATGATGCAACCAGTACATCAACACACCGCACTCCCAACCACTCTTGTTAGTGTAATACGGAGTCCTTGTGTTTCTGGACATCCAACAAACAGCTTTATGGGAAAAATTTTGTGGGGATGTGCACACTTTTTTCCTGACCGCGGTGTATGTCACACCTCACTCCATGTCACACAGTTGGATGGACCTCGGTTTTGAAAACAAGGAGGCAGCAGACAAAGCTGCTGCAGTGCACGTAGTGATCAACCTCCCCAAAGGGCAATGGGTCGTTGAAAACAAATGCACCAGATGGACAAAATCCAACCAAATTTTCCTCACTTTTGACTTTTTGCCTACTACGGTCAAACGTGTCATTTTGGAGCAGCACCTGAAAGATGGTCTCACAGTATATGGTGAAATACAATCTTTAAATATGCAAAACTTTACGCTGATGCCACACCTGTGCACTGGCAAAGCTATCGCAGTTCTGACCCTAACTGAGGAGATTGCAAAGGACCTAACCCAGATCCTGCACTCCATATATATCAATATTTAAGGGCATACCACCCACCCTTTTCTGGGTAACCGTGGACAGCGCACTCCCCATCTGCACCCACTGTGACGCATTCAGCCATAAGGCACATGCATGCCCCACCAAGGAGGGCATCACATTCCAAGAGCACCCCTCGGTGGACATGGCCAGCGGAGAGGTGCACTACAAACCAACCACAAACACCAAAGAGGCTTTCCCGTGGGGAGCACAAGGCTGCTACCTACTGGTAAAACCTATCTCCCCTCAAGAGCGGAAGAAGGCTAAACAGGCCCATAGGGCTGCGGCCAAGGAAGTGGCCAAAGTCACCTCCGCTATCCCACACTCCCAACTCCAGGAGGACATTGAAACCTTTGTGGCAGAAGCAACTTGGGAATCCATCAACCAATCAGATTGGGAAGCCCATGCTGATTGGGCCAACCAATCTGAAAATCCAATGGGTGACTCAATCTCACCCAACCTTTACAACCAAGCTCCAGATGAAACTGACTTGGTTTTCAACCTACCTGAAAAATTTTTTTGACCCAAAAGTTGGTGCACCAAACTCATCCGCACCACAAAAAATTCGCTCAACATTGGGGAAACTAAAAGTGAAGGCAAAAGCCAACGCGAAACTTTCTGCTAAATTTAACAAAACCACCAATAGCATTGCTGCAAACACCCGTGCTGCCATGAAGGCCCATAGGGAACTAGAAGAGGCTAGTGGGCCCGGGCGCCCACCCCCTTACACCTAAGGTGCAATGGGGGAAACCTTCACCTTAGGGACGTTGAATATCGCCGGACTCAAGGCCTTGTCGTCCTGGGCTAGGAAACTGAGTTTTTTACAAAAAAATTTACCCGTGGATATCCTGGCCATCCAGGAGTCCCACTGTCCATGAGGTTCCGAGGATGCTTGGAAAACCATGCTCCTCCCTTCCCTATCCTTCTGGTCAGAGCACTGTGGGATGCTAGTTCAGAAAAATAATTTTTTTAAATTTTATCATCATACTTTTTCCTCAATGGCTGAGTCCTCATTGTCACTTTCTCTTGGGCTGACGTGGCACATGCTATTATCAACATCTATGCCCCAAACAGTGCATGCGAGCATCAGGAATTTTTCTCATCAGTCAAATCCCTCCTGTTACCCCCAAACCCTTTTGTAGTTGGTGACATGAACTGTTGGCTAAACACACCCACGGACCATTGGCCTTCCTCCTCCCACGCCCCCCAGGGTCACATAGAACTTCGCGTTCTAAAGGCCACCCTTGGGTTAATAGATGCACTGCCATGGCAAGCCCCACTGCTCAAAAACATGATGCGCCCTCACATCCACAACAGCCAATTAAGGTCCATGACCCGCATTGACCTTATCCTCACGCTGGCGAAATTTCAACCTCACATTTCCCACTTCCAAACAACAAAAATTGAATTCTCCAACCACCGGCTGGTCTCAATAACCTACCACTTACCTGTCACAGTGGCTAAGGCCCCACATTGGTGCAAACTCCGCCCTCCCAAACTTGCGTCGCCAGGATTTTCCACTTGGGTGGAATCAGCAACTTTAGCAGAAAAGTTTGTTACACCATTTTGCGCGGATCCAATTTCCACATGGTCAGCCTTCAAAAAGGATACCATCCGCCACTCTCACCACCTCTCCTCCCGACGCTCATGAGCCACATTGGCTGTCGTTTTGCGCGCTCTGGCAGAGTTGGCACAACTGGAGTCCAACATCCCAGACACAGGCTACAGCCCTGCATGGGGCTGGATGTGGGTGGAGGCAGCCGCCCACCTCAACATGCTCGAAAGGCAACACAAACATCAGGTTTGTGTTCAGTACAAGGCCAAATGCATTACAGAGGGCAACAAGTGCACCGCAAATTTTTTTAAAAAATTCTTTGCACCATGCCAGAGTGTGGCCTGCACACAGGTGCAGAGATTGGATGATTCCGTCACGGATACGCCAGCTAAAGTGGCAATCAAAATACAAAAGTATTACTCCAAGTTATACCAATCTGATCCAATTCAGCCAGCTGAAGTGGCGAAATTTTTTAACCAAACCCACATCCACACCATTTCCTGATACCCAGAATGTTAAATTTGATTACTTTGAATGAGCTCTGGACAGCCATCCATGGTGCACAAAATTGGAAATGCCCAGGCCCAGATGGCATTCCATATGAATTCTACAAAAAGTACTTCAAATATATATACCCACTGCTGCTTGCCTCCAATAACCAGAGCCTTCTGGAAACGCGCCTCCTACCAGGAGGACAAAAGGCCTTCACCGTCACACTCTTCAAGAAAGGGGACAAGCTAGACTTAGCCAACTGGTGCCCCATTTCTTTAACTAACACGGATACAAAATTTTTAACTAAAATCATGGCTAACCGTTTAGGGATTGTAGCATCTGCCACCATCTCCCCAGAAAATTGGTTTCATACCCAGAAGGTCGATTTGGGACAATGTGCACTCTGTGGCTAACGCATGCCAGTCCACAGCCTCTGAGGCACTGGTATTCTTGGACCAACAGAAGGCCTATGATAGAGTAAACTGGGAATACCTCAGGGCCTGCCTCCTTCAATTCCGCTTACCCCCTCGCTTCATCAACTGGGTAATGCTGCTCACGGAATCTGCAACAATGGCAGTGCGTGGCCCTGACTTCCTAATGGAAGTAGTCCTCCCTCAAAGGGGCTTATGACAAGGGGACCCCCTTAGCCCACTCCTATACAACTTCAGCCTTGATCCACTACTTTGAAACGTGAATGCCCAACTCACTGGGGTCCATGTGCCAGGCCAAGCCCCAGTCAAGATGATGGCGTTTTCAAACAACTGTGTGGTTGGGGTGTCTAATAATAAAGATGCACGCGCGCTTGAAGCTCTCATCCAGGAGTATTCCCGGGTAAGTAATGCTGCATTGAATGCTTCCAAAACCGAAATCATCTTCCTTGGTCAGTATCAAACTTGTGGGCCCCAAAGAACAGTGCCTAGCCCAGCCCATCTGCTTGCACACATGCTCGTCCTCCCTGCTCACCCCACACCGCCCCATTAGTGCTCCCCTTCATGCCACGCCCTACCATAGGGCCTGTCCGCCATCTGGGTGTGTGGGTGGAGGCAGGCGGGTACACATCAGCAGTAATGGAAAGTCATATTCTAGACAACGTGACGAAGCGCATCGCCTCCCTCAGAGCCCACCCTACTTCCCTTACTGGCAGGGTTGTTTTAGACAACTCTATGCTCCTCTCCAAAGTCTGGTTTGGAACCACCTCCATCCCCTTCTCCCCAAGCTTTTCAAATCCTTGTATGCCCTTATGCAAGGATGGCTATGGTCAGGCCACCTACCACCAGTATGGCTAGAGGTCATGTTTGGCTCTCATCATCATGGTGGCATGGGCCTGCTTGACCTCAAAGCCCATGCTGCCAAGATCCTGGGCATCTGTATTGCAGCCATCACTGCCCCTACGCTCCCCTCCCAACACTGGTCCCGCGCGGCCCACTTCAACTTCTCCCGCGCCTT
This sequence comes from Massospora cicadina, assembly GCA_022478985.1. Classification (NCBI taxonomy): domain Eukaryota; kingdom Fungi; phylum Entomophthoromycota; class Entomophthoromycetes; order Entomophthorales; family Entomophthoraceae; genus Massospora; species Massospora cicadina. The sequence goes on from JAKSZP010001606.1 coordinate 58,142, forward strand.
GGGCCTTAACAATCCATCGAACCCTCGCTCCCTGATGAAATACCTGGCTTCCCACCCATCGGCCACAGGTCCTCACGGGACTAAAACCCACTACAAACGAATCCTCCTCTCCATGCGGAGCGAGAGTGGATAATTTGTATTAGTGGACACACAGCCCAGAGAGGCCGCCCCTCTCCTCAGTTCACACAAGAGGTACAGGGGTTCCCCATTCAAGATGGCGTGATCCCCACACAGCCCCAAGTCCTATCCAGGGTGGACTACCTGGACATGATGTTCATCCCTTACTCCATTGAGACTCAGAAGACTATTTAGAAATACGCACACCATCTTCTGTTGCAGCCTCAAAGCCGTTCCCATGTGTGGCGCTGCCTGAGGTGGGTGTACCATACGGCTGAGCGCTCTAACGCTTTACACTCATCCTGTGTCATGTGTGGCCAGTATGGAACGCTGTTCCACCGCATGGAGAAGTGTCCTGCCTCTAAAATGATATGGCGCGTAGTTCAAAGTCTGCTTGGCCAGGATCAAACACATCCCTTCAGTCTGTCAAGAGAAATGTTTGCTTTATCAATGGCCTCCCCCCTTCCACCCTCCCTCCATGCTCTGGTGGTTGCAATCGCCATGTGGACTATACACACGATTGTCTTGGATGCCATCGCAGGCTCCACCCCCACCCTCCCAGAAGCTGTCCACAGATTCTGGTCTCATTTGGCAGACCACTTTCAGGCGTGGATGTTTGGATACCTCCCACCGCGTTGCTGACAGCTGGTCTCCTCCTGGTTCCCAGTTTGGTTCATCAAATCAGACCCTTTCCTCCACACGTGTTCAATTGTGGCTATGGCCCCTTCACACATTCCCTCCCCCTCCCCATAGTGGCGTTCCCGCTGGCAACAAGAGTTAGCATCACTTCTCTGGGGTGCCTTCCCTGGTACTAAGTTTTGTTTCTTTTGGGTCAAATTTGGAAGTGTCCATCCCATGGTCGGCCTTCCTCGCAATAAATTTAAAGTTTATGAGCTCTGTTTATCGGAAAATGGTGCAGATGTGTGCACTAGCAAAAAAATTGCCAGTTTTGTTACAATCGACTGGGCTGGCCCTATGTAACTTGGAGTAAAATTTGAACTTAGGTGGATACTTTGGCCAGCGTTTTTGTAATAGATTTGTTTGAGCGCCTTACCTGTGTTCAGGCCAAATTTAGGTATGGGGCAAAGAATTGGCATAAAAAGCATGCGGAGTATTTTTTGCCTGCTCTGATATTTTTTACAACATATTGAACACAAACACGATGTTTGTGTTGTCATATCAGCGTTTTAGTATGGGCCAATACATTGACCCATTTACAAAACCAAGCAGGGCTGTAATATGCCCCGAGAAATTTGTTCTCCAGGTGGTTCACCTCTGCCATGGCGCGTTTAATGACTGCCAAAGCAGCCCAATAGTGATGCAACGAGATGTGGCATGGTGGGAGATTGCAACTGCTTTGAATGTTGCCCAGATTTTTAAAGGAACCACACAGAAAGGAGTTCTAGACTCCCATGTCAAAGTGGCAGTGTCCACCCACTTATTAATGCAGGTAACGTGCATCCTGTGGTCAGAGAAAACTATTTTGTGGTTTTAAAATTTGAGATCTAAGGGAAAATTTATTAAGGCAAGGATGGAATCTATGCAGGACATAGTACCAGCTGCCAGTTGTGCACATAAGAACGTGACATGTTGGGTAGTAACGGCGCTTGCCTGGGGATGGTATCAAAAAGGCTCAGGGTGACTTTCATAACTCAAAGGGTGATGTTTCCCTGTGGTGGGGTAGGCGTAGGAGGCCAGTGGTCGGTGTTTGGGTTGTCCCAACAGTTTAAATAGCTAACTAGAAAGGATTTGGAGGGGAGGTGAAGAGAGGCCACAGCTGAGATGAATTCCCATTGAACCCACACACTGGTCAGGGCGTAGATGTTAATTATTGTGTGCGCTTTGGCATCCCATGAAAAGGATACTATAAGCACACATCTGTCAAGATGTGTTGTTTTTTCTATAAAATTTAAAATTCGCAGTTCGCCCATATCAGCAGCCCACAGTGCAGCGACCAAAAGGATTGGGAGGGGAGGAACATGGTTGCCCATGTGTCCTTGGCACATTGCAGACAGTGGGTTTCCTGAATTGCTAGGATGTCCAAAGTTAAGTTTTTAGGAAACTCAGTTTTTTAGCCCAGGATGGAGAGGCATTGGGTTCAGTGATGTTCAGCATCGCTATTGTGAAGGATACCCCCATCATGCCCTAGGAGTGAGGGGAGGGCCCTTCAGGCCCTACCGCTCCATGCTGCTGTGAAAACTCAGAATTTTTTCTTTTTGGGTACGAGTGTTTGAGGATGGAGTATTGCTAGGCATATATGTATTAGGTTTTAGGGCGTCTTTAGCTGTGGTTTTGGTTTTTTGTTTGGATTTTTGATCTTTGTGCTTTTTTGAGTTATTGGGGATTTGCAGCGCACCGGTGAGATTGTCCAATGATTCTTCCCCAAAAAAATCGCCTAATTCTAGGTTGGAAAATCCTCTTGCATTTGATGTGCAGGAATCCTGTGGGTGTGTACTAAATGCATTTTGTGGGTATGAGGGCTGGGTCCCCCAATCTGATTGGATGTGAGTTTTGAATTTAACCAAAGCAGAAACCTCAGCCTGGTTGGACTGAGTCTGGGAAGGGGGATGGCGGAGGCTGCCTTGGCCGCTTCCATAGCCGGTGCTTGGCGTTGATGTTTGGCTTTTTTATTATTGCTGGGACCCAGGATTTTCCTGGATATAACACCCCTGGTCGCCCCATGGGAAGGTGACATTTGATACTGATGTAATTTCATATTAGCTAGCTCACATTGCTTCTAAGAAAGCCTTATTTGAGATAATTCACTCTCTGGTGGGACAAAAAAATGTGTCATGAAAAAAGCAGAAGAATTTTAGACTGGCCTGCCAGTTAGGATGTGTGAGCACCCAAAAAGCAAGCCAGAATGCCAGGGGCATTGCCGCTCATATGACGTTGTATGAAGCTGCAAATTGGGAAATGATATCTCTTTAGTAGAACAATCGTGAAAAGAAACCCCAAAACGAATCAAATGAAAACAACCACAGATACTGGGGGTCTATCTGCAGGGGATTGTACCACTGGGATAGTTTCTACATGGTTGCTGGTGGGTGGGTTCAATACAACTGAAAAGACAAGGGGTCAGATCCTTGTTTGGAAATGGTAGATGTAAGGCCACAAGATCCCAGTATATTGATGGCGGATAGTTGCAATAAGGGGGTTGGATTGCCAGAAGTTTCTTGCTCGTAGAACCCTGTTGACAATGGTGGGAGTTATTGTAATCATCAAAACTGGTAATGACCATCTGGTACAGGGGCTGATAGGCCACCAGGGTAATGTCATCGGGACTTCACAAGAAGGATATCAATATAGTAAAAGTTGATAGTTTGGGGCACAAATTTATTAAAAGGAAAATGAAGAAAATTGACCAACAATTTTCTCAGTGCGATGCAACTTATTAAATAGTGTTTGATTGATGTGGGTAAAGCAGGGATCAGGTCCCTCAAGTTTAACTTAACTGAAAAATTTTTCAAGGAAGGGGGCAGATAATCTCAATGGGAACTGACATCAAAGGATTAGGCGACAGGCTGATTCACTGTTGGTTTGACCTTGAATTCCTGAACTAAGGCTTGACTACATTTCCATTGGTTGGTATGACAGCATCTGGCCCAACGACTAATGAGAATTCCCCAGGGCCACCCCACGTAGGGGCAGTCCCAATTGGTTGGAAACACGTTCAGGATGGCCAACTTGCCTGTGACTGGTCACTGGGCTGTTGTTCGGTCAAATGAGTTGCATTGGCTGCAACTTCCAATTTGCAGGTAGGGGTTTTGAACTGTCATTAATGGTTTCTGATGATGCTATCTGTACATCGGGGATTACACTTGACAATTTTGAGAGGGGGTTAGTATCAGCGATCCCACTGCTGGCTGATTCAAAACTGTCGGCAATTCTGGCCGATAAAATGATATTTATCCCTTTTTGACTATGCAGTTTTTAATTGTCAAACTTGATTACCATAAGTTTTGGACCCTTCAACTTCAATTTGGTGATCTCAGCGCAGATTTACTTAATATAGTGGACAAGTTCAGATGAGGTGAGTGTGGGTACCAGAGGAGGAATCTGAAAAGGGAGAGCTGTTATCCAGCGCTTCCCTACCACATGGGCGAGGTTGCCCTGGGTGATGAGGGGTACAGCCACCCTCTTTGGACCCTTTTTATTTGGAAATGGGAAGATCGACTGATCCACGCACAGGGGACGTTCCCCTGGACTTACATTACCCTTTCCTTTTTCCAAAGGAAGGGCGCCACCTCTGGGAAACTGCATGAGAGCCACATTTTTGTGCGCTTCGGGCAATTTGATTTCCATTACAATCACAGCCTTTGGGGGGATGGGGAGTGTCATGGTGGGACTCATGAAACGCCTCAACCAGTTCCATGCATTTAGCGCAATCATGGGACTTAACCCAACTGTTATTATAAGCCAGATAACCTTTCAAAGTCATGAGGTACTAAATGGACCTTCAAGATTTTCAGGATGCTAAGATGTTTTCCACCTCAGCCTCCTCCACATTCTCAACTACAATTGGCTCAGGGTCTACGAGTACTAGCCCCTTAAATGGGGACAACTGAGAAACGTGGAAGATGGAGTGCTGTTTCCAATGAGCGGATAGTATTAACTGGAACGCACCATTGCCCAAGTCTTCCTCCACCAAGTGGGGACCCAGATACTTACTTGCGAACTTTCAGGAGGGTACCTGCATTCTCAAATGGCGTGTATCGAGCATTACTTAGGAGCCTATCATTATGTCATGACCAGGGAGTTGCTTACAATATGCGAACTGCTTGTAGTCATTGATAGATTTAGAGAGGTGCTCCTGAACTAAGGATTGAGTAGACCTAATATGCTCAGCATAATTCGTGGCAGCTGGGACCTCAGGGTGAAAGCAGGGTCCGACTGAAAATGAGGGATTATATTCAAGTGTTGCTTCATAAGGAGAGAACTCCATGGAATCATGAATCTTGTTGCTGTAGGAAAATTGATAGAGGAAGGTCGTTAGCCCAGATGTCCTGTGCGGCTGAAGCATAGCAATGCAGGTACTGTTCTAATACTTGGTTAACTAGCTTGGTTTGTCCATCAGACTGGGGATGATATGCCGTGGAGCAACAGGAGAAATTTTTAAAATAGATAAAAGTTTATTCTATAACTGCACCATGAACTATGAACCACGGTTGCTGATGATCTCCTGCGGGAGACCAAACATTTAAAACACATGGCGCACAAAGAGCTGAGCAGTTTTACACAACGTAATAATGTAAGCACAGGGGATAAAAAGGGAAAACTTGGTGAAACGATCAACCACCACCACTGTAAACCCATTAGAACAGGAGAGTTTGATAACAAAATTCATGTACACTGATGTCATGGACCCTCCACCTGTTGCAAGGGGTGTAGGAGGCTATTTCTTCCTGAGCGGTCCAACTTAGCCCATGCACATGTAACACAATCAGCGATCCAGGCTGGAACATTCTTAGTTAAACCCACCCAATTGTAAGTCTTCTTGATCAAATCGATGCATTTCTTATTGCCCAGATGGCCAAGCGTGGGAGTGTCATGATGCGCTCAAAATACCTTGGCTCTGAAGAGAGCAGGAACCAAATTCGTGACCTAAAATAAATGAGACCCTCCACCAAGGAATACAGGGAGTGTTTTTGATTTTGGAGGGACAATTGCTCAAATATCTCCACTCCTCTGGGGCAGGTCAAATGGGCTGATAAGACCTGTGTAACAAGAGGGGCATCAGGAGCAAAGGCAACAGATGAGACAATGGGGGGAATAATTGACAAGATTTGAGTGGCGGGGATCATGGTAATGAGGTCCACTTCATCTGGGTCCAAGGGACAGTGAGCCAGGTTTCAGCTAAGAAAATTGGGAAGTACATTGAGCGCCTTTTATGAATTTGTACTTGAAATTAGAACTGCACAAGTCCTGATAGGTGCAAGCTTTGCCAATGCGCCAATTTTTTGGGGTTTGCAGAAATAAAAAAGAGCTTGGTGATACATATGCACAGTTAACTCATTCTGGGCAATCTGTAACAGATACCTCCAATGAGTCAACGCCCATGCTATGGCTGCCAACTCCTTATTGTAGATGGCCCAGGATTGCTCCATAGAGGAAAACTTTTGGGAAAAGTAGGTGACCTGATGTTCCGAGCCATCGTGCTCCTGGAGCAGAACCGCCCCCTGCCACCAATGAGGCATTGTATGCAATAATATATGGCTTGGCAGGATCCTCGTGTTTCAGTATGGGGGAGATAAAACACCTCTTTAATTGACTCAAACGCCTGCTGGCACTCGTGTGTACAATGAAAAGGCACATTCTTGCCATGAGGGGGTGGAGCGGGGCAGCTAACTAGGAAAGGTCTGAGGAAAATTGCTTTAGAGAAATAATGGTGCCCAAGAAACTCCATAATTGTTCCTGGATTGTTAAAGTTGGCCATTCACAGATGGCGTCCAACATATTAGGGTAATCTCATAGCCATCCTTAAGGAATAGGTTCATGAGAAAGGTAACTTTCTCTTTGTAGAACTCGCATTTGGAAGGCTTGACAAACAAGCCCGCCTTGTGCAAAGCAGCCACAACTGCTTTCAAGTCTTTAGCGTTCTGTTCTAGAGTTAAGGAGTGAAACAAGATGTTGTCAGAATATGCAACTGCGCAAGTGAACCAAAGGTCACCCAGTACACTGTCAATCATTCATTTAAATGTAGCGGGCGCATTATTCAACCCAAAGGGCATTACACGAAATTGAAAAAAGCTTTGCTTCATTCAGATCATATTTAACCATTCTTGCCCTTCCATCACCCAAATCTGGTTGAAGGCATTGACAAAATCCAGCTTAAAGAACACATGAGATTTAGAGATTGCTTGACTGATAGTCTGCTCCAGGGGCAGAGGGTATGGATTGTGAACCGTAACTTTGTTTAAGTGTCCATAATCCAGGGAGGGATGGATAAAACCATCGGCCTTTTTGGCGAAGATGTTGGGAGACGCTACTGGCGATGTCTCTTACAATCGCCCTTTTTAAGCATATCATCTAACCAGGTAGTAAGCACTACCTCCACTCCGCTGTGTTTGGATACAATGGACAGTTAATATTCATCAACTGCACTGTCGTCCTAAATCCCAAGTAAATTTAGTGTGAGGGGGCAGACGGTCTGCCTTTTTGGAATTAAAGATACTCTGATAGCATATTAATTCTTCAGGAAAATCGGATTGAAGGCCTGCAGGGGAAATGTGGGAAGTAATAGAGCTGTGGCCTTGAGTTTTCTTAAGGGTTTTAACTAAAGGAAAGTCTCCCTCCAGTTGATCATTAATGAATGACAACATTTTTGACTCCAGATGGATTCTAGCACGTTGTTGGCACCACCATACAACCCCCTTGATTACTGGGAACACTAAGTTTGGCGTTGTGAAGAACTGATCACATCAGCTAAAATTGATGTACCAAGAAAGGTACTGGCCGATGGACTATATACAATGTCTGGGAGGCTGAGGAAGCCACAACACCAAAGGATCTACGCCCAGGTCCAGCTCTAATTGTTGGGCTAACTCAACGTTCATAAAATTTCTTCATGGCTCCAGTATCCACCAAATCCTCAAAGGAGACATATGAGATATGATACTAATCTTCATAGGTAATAAGAACAAATGAAGTTTTGTTTATTGGTAGATTCGGTTGTTTCTGTTGCAACTGAAGAAATGGAAGATAAATTGGGGAAAGGTTGGGGGTCATTTCAAATGTAAAGTTGGGAAAACCCAGGGCTTGGGAACCAGCTTCCTCCATCTGGGCTTTTACTGATTGATTAATAGGTGAAACAGGATAACCCAATCCTGAAGCAGGGGTAGTGGTGGGCTCTGAGGCTGGGACTAATACTGGTTAATGATAAAAATTGCATCTGGGTTGCTGTTGGGTAGTCCTATCATAAAATTTCCCCCTTGATAGCGGATAGTATGGTGAGAGGAGGCGTTAATAGTGGTCGCAGCATTATATATTTGATCTACCGTCCCTTTAAAGTTAAACTAAATCTCATGATGGGTAGAGGTTAAATCCAACCATGATCTATAGATTGCCTAAAGCATATCATTAGAGATTCAGTGCAGGAGCCTGTTTGCGGAAGGTAGAGATTAAAGAAGCCAAGCTGAGGGGCTTCGGCCATAGTAGAAAGCAATTGGAATAAATGATCTGAGCGTGACACAGGGATTTCAAAGCAGCCAATATGATGGCAATCAGTGAGGTGGGATCTACCGCTTGTAAAGCAGAATGCAGAAGACCTTGTAGCCACTGACAGGCATCCCCTTCTACCACGTCCAAAAGAGTGACCCCTTGTTGGACATGGATAGCGCAGCGGAATTGTTAAGGGCAATAGCAGAACGCATTTGCACCTCAGCAAGGGCGTCAAGAACCTGATTAACAATATCTTAGGAAGGAATACTTAAACTCATTCTTGAATATTAGGTGGGGAGAGGTAGTAATCCATGAGGCTCTACCAGACTGAAAAAGATTTTCCAAGGTATAGTGAATACTGCCCACAAAATTGGAAAGTGACCAAACGAACAATAAATATCAGACTACTGACCGCATGTTCATTTGGTAAAGGGTTTTCACTGCAGCGCCCACCTCAAAGAGAAAAGAAATTGCAGAAAACAATGGTTTGTCGATTGTGTCATGAAAATGGCAGAAGAAGTTTAACCGGCCTGCCAGTCAGGATGTGTGAGCACCCAAAAAGCAAGCCAGAAAGGTGCATTGCCGCTCATATGACGTTATATGAAGCTGCAAATTGGGAAATGATAACTCAATGATGTAGAACAATTGTGAAAAGAAACACCATAACGAACCAAATGAAAACAACCGTAGACACTGGGGGTCTATCTGCAGGGGATTGTACCACTGGGATAGTTTCTACAGGGTTGTCGGTGGGTGGGATAGATACAACTGAAAAGACTTGGGGGTGGATCCTTGCTTGGAAATGGTAGATGTAAAGCCACAAGATCCCAGTATAATGATGGCGGATAGTTGCAATAAGGGGGTTGAATTTCCAGAAGTGTCTTGCTCGTTGAACCTAGTTGACGATGGTGGGAGTTATTGTAATCATCAAAACTGGTAATGCCCATCTGGTGTAGGGATAGATAGGCTACCAGGATAATGCCATCGGGACTTCAGCAAGAAGGATATCAATAAAGTAAAAAATTAACAGTTTGAGGCAGAAATTCATTAAAAGAAAATGAAAAAAATCGACCAACAATTTTCTCAGTGCGATGCAACTTATTAAATAGCGTTTGATTGATGTGGTTACAAGCAGGGAATGGGTCCCTCAAGTTCACCCTAATTAGCAATTTTTTGGGAACAGGGGCAGATAATCTCAATTGGAACTGACATTGAAGGATTTGGTGGCAGGCTGAGTCACTGTTGTTTTACCTCAAATTCCTGAACCAATGTTTGACTGCATTTCCATCAGTTGGCGCAACAACGTCTGGCCCAATGAGCAATGGGAATTCCCCAGGGCCACCCCACGTAGGGGTGGTCCCAATTTGGTTTAAACGGGTTTAGTTTGCCCAACCCACCCATGACCAGTCACTGGGCTATTTGTTTGGTCAAATGAGTTTTTTTGCTGCAAGTCCCAATTTGCTGGATAGGGTTTCAAATTTGTTGTCAATGGTTTCTGATAATACCATCTGTATGTCAGGGATCATCCCCAACGATTCAAGAGAGGGGTTAGCTTTGGTAATTGCACTACTGGCTGAGTCAAAACCATCAGCGATTCCAGCTGATAATTTGATATTTGTCCTTTTTGACTATGTGACTCCAATTGTTGGGCTTGATTACCATAAGTTTCGGACCCTTCAACTTCAATTCGGTGATCTTGGCACAGGCTTCCTTAATCTGGTGGACAAGTTCAGCTGAGGTGAGCATGGGTACTGGGGGAGGAATCCAAAGACGGAGAGCTGTTACCCAGTGCTCATCTACCATGTGGGCGAGGTCACCCTGGGTGATGAGGGGTACAGCTGCCCTCTTCAGACCCTTTTTATTCAGAAACTGGAAGATCGCCCAATCCACGCACAGGGGACATTCCCCTGGACTTACAACTTGTGGCGAAACACCCAATAATGAGTGCAGATGGCGGTGCGCTGTCAACTGTAACATGGAACAATTGAGACTTTTGTCCATTGATAGTGAGAGTAGTGTTTTGAAAACTGAGTTAACTCTTCAGCTACCCCTGAGAATGGTTTATTAACCGCAATAGCCTTACCTGTCCTGAGGTCAGGCATAAGCAATAAAATTTCATTTCAAAGGAGCAGATTTCCCCATAGCTTTAAATTCCTGCTTGGAGAAGACTCACAAGGACTTCATGCTTATTGGTCATGGGAAGGAGGTCAAATGTGACAAAGAATTAGTTTGATTTGTCCATTTTATGCGCTTGGTTAAAACCAACCATTGACCATCTTGGAGATTAACCACCACATGCACCTTTGCAACTGCATCTGCTGCTTGTGCTGTCTCAAACTGAGGTCCATACGTCCACGGGTCATTGAGTGCAGTGCTACATACACAGCTTCTGGGAAGTGGGTGCATACTTCCCTCCAGAGCTCAAAGAGCTATATAATTATGTCCAGTTAAACTTGGACTCAAATTCCACTGATGACAGTGGCTATGAGTGGAGTTTTGACGTACTGGTTGCAATTAGCTTGCCATTCCAAATTTCTGGCAAAATACTCACCGCAGTTTTTTTATTTTTATCAGGACCACCAGTGTCTCTAGGGTTTTTCTAACTTTAGGTAGTGCAAACACCAAACCTTTGCCTTCCACCAAGCTTGCCCAACCCCTTACCTATCATTGGACGCGTACTCATCTCCTCATACATATTATCAAACTTTAACTGTCTTGAATCAAATCAGTTGCAATTAGTGATCGCAATGAGAAAGAAAAGTCTGACGTTGGACGCATCTTATTATTATAAATTAAACATTTTTAGGATAACTTTTGTTGCATTAAATTATAAAGCGCCCATCCATCCCTTCCAGACAACATTTCTTCATCAGTATCTAGGGTTTACCCTTTCCTATATTCGCAAAACCTAGGTTTGCCATTCAAACCTTGTGTACATTGAGGCCTATTAAATATACCTTAAAAGGTATCTGAGCATATTACTTAGAGCGATTAGATGACATTTGGTATGTAGCTTCTTGGTCAATTGGGTGGTTCCTAGAAAATTGAAAGACTATAGAAAGAGAAAACTTCTGTTCTCTTTGTCTAAGAAAGCTTGTCAAACTTTGCATCATAAATACTTGAGGGCAGTTAATAACATCAAATTTAATTTTTGCTTATAATATGAGACTAAGAATGTGCAGATGTCCAAGTGAACTAAAACAAACTAGTTAAAAATCACAAATAGTTTATTAACAAAGTTAGCTCATCTCAATTGTTCTTTATAGAACTTTTTATTTTTCCTAACTCCAAAGGCTATTATTTTATTATTTTATTTTTTGGGGGGGATTTTAAAATACCAAATTCTTCAATTTAGTTTAGTTCTTTTTTTGCTATATAGCATAGGAAGGTTGATTGAAGCAGTGCATGTTATATAATCTTAGCTATGATCAACATATATATATATATATTGAATTGTCCTTTGCCAATAATTGCTATAATGAACAATTTTGTTATTCGTTTTGTTGAAAATAAACTCAATTTTTATTTTCTTTCTTTAATTGTGGTATAGCCACATATTTTCATTTAAAAGGTCCTGGCTTTTAGGTTCTTTCAAGAATCCAAACTAAAACAAGCTCTATGTTAAATATTAGGGATCTTATGCCACAATTGAACATCTATGCCGCAATAAAAAAGAAAATAAATTTAACAATTAGCTCTTTATAATATAGTCTTGTTTTTGGATCTTATGGAATCATTATGACTATGAGAAAATTTCTTGATGATCCTATTACACTTAAAACCCTTTGTTAGTGTTGTTTGGGAAAGAATTAAAGTTTACTAAAGATCAGAGCAGTGCGGTTTGAACGCCCCTCCAATTTTGAGCCTCTCAGACATGAATAAATTGTTGCAGTGAGATAATGATACACCAGACGGGCAATTTATGATAAAGATGAGAAAAATTATTTTCACAAGTTACAATTCTGACTGGGCCTTAATTGACAACTCAGGCAAAACTGCATCCAAAAACAAGAGTCATAATCCTAAAGAACTAGAACTATGGGGCGCATTAATTTAAACATTGACCTGTAAGATGAACGCCGCTTGCCCCTCCTACTGGATTAAATTTGAAGTTTACTGATTAAGGAGGACCCAGATGCTCTCTACGTCACTAGACTTCCTTGTATCCTACAAATAAGAAATAATTTCACCTAATGAAGCTAGTTAAAAGTTCTTCACTATATTTCAAGTCAAATGTAGTTTTATGTTTCTTTGCATATTCATGACAATAGCATTAGTAGTTGTAGGGGAGGATACCTCAGTGGTATAATAGGGCCCTCTACTACTGCCTCCCCAAGTTTGATTCTGGTACAGGAACTCTAGGTAGGGGACAATTATGACTGTGTTGGCGTTGTGCACGAATGCCTCAAACTGAGATAGCAAATAGCAAATGCAGTCCATGAGTTCCTGGCCTATCATAAGCCATTCATGGAGTTATCCAGATTTTATCCTCCTTTCCCATTCATTCAATTTCCCATTAATCAGTGTGGTATCATCCCCAGGTCAGCCCACCTCGAATAGAATAAGCATTAGTAGTTGTGAACCAACATAGCTGCCAATAATTGGACCCCTCTGTTGAAAAAAGTGACTTGTCATCGCCTTAAAAAAGCCATCTCATTGGTAAGAGCCATCCCAAAGAGAGCTAGAAACTCCAAACAGGACATCTTCCATTAAACCAAAAAACTAACTATTTGACTTTTCTATATTAGTAAAGCTGTTCCCACTGCTCTTGTCATGTCCATGCTTCCTGTGCTGAATGCTATACCTTTTCACATCTTTCACAAACTAAAGCTTTTATTTTATAGTACTAATACCTTGGATAGTTTTACACTCACTGTGGCATTTTAAATAACCTCAAATGACCAGAAATAGCAAGATTACCTCAGCAACACATCTCATTTAGTTTCTAGATTTACTATTTTTATTTGTAAATAAGGCATATTTATGGTATTATTGACTTAAAATGTATTTGCTTTGGAGTTTTTTTTACAAATAATTTTTATATAATAATTGTGGGCATCTCATATCAATCTAACTGATAAGTAGTAGCTTACTACATTGAGTACATTTTCTAGTATTTGTAATTAAGATTTAATTATTTATTCTAAAACTGGTCCAGTAGTAGAAACCTCATACAAGAATATATATTGCTAAGGACTTCTTACCATACAATCCTTTTAAAGTATCTTAATATTCTTATTATCTTCTTCATTAGTCTTAGGAAATTACTTATATAGAAATTAGCGCTAAGTTGTGATTTTACTTCATGTTTAGAATTGGTAGTGTTACTGAGCCAACGCTTGCTACATGGTCTTAGCTATACCAAGTCTATGTAAAGGTTTATTAGAGGCTCTTTAGTAATGAGCAAAGCGTACTGATTGGCATTTTCCTCTGAAACTCTTAAAGTATCCAAAAGGATGATAAATAGAAACTTTTACAGTTAGTGGTCTAAATCTAGAAAGGTACTTTAAGAAGCTAAATCTGATACCTAACTCATCGAAATATATGTACAAAAATAAACAACAATGGGTTTCTCAGGGTTTTCTGTATATAATTTTTCTTTACTTTTGCATGGGTTTTAAAATCAACTTATCTGCAAGAACTATAATAAAACGTTGGTGTTATCTAATATGAACCTTTAAAACAACTGTATAATTATGATTACTTAATTTTACTAGATATGTAAGTTTTGAACAAAACTAAGAAAAGTATAATTGCAAATTTATTCTACTTTGGAGGAGCCTAGCTAAGTTGTTTTTTTTGTTCTTAAATTTACTACTAATAAAATGACAGAAGAGTATCTAAATAGACGTTATATGGTCTTAAGCGTAATTTACTACTGAAGCTTTTGAAATATTTATATTTTTTGTATAATATTGGGGGCAAACTTATATTCCGTTCATTTGAGATACTTTAAAAACTCTTTATTTGAGGGGCTTAACTTATAGATATTTGAGTTAAATCATTATTAAGGAAAAAATACAGCGTTTTTAAAGTCTATAATAAGAGTTGAATTATTGAATTCATGTAACTTAATTTTATTGAACTTTTTAAAGGTAGGTATAGTTTCAGATACAGTTAGTTTGTATCTATAATAACTGTATATGCTTTAAAGAGAGTAGGATCATCGCTGGTTAGGAAATAACTTCTTTAAAAATTCAATTATCAAACTTGATTTTAATTCTAAGGAATAAATTTCATTATTGCTTTATATATTAAATCACTAAATTACTAACTATAAAAACATTTATAAAGATATATAAAAACATGATTTTTAGTTTCATAAGCAAACTAAACAGTTTAATATATACTGTTTATTGTCTCTATATCTTGTATAAAAATGCTTAACCTTTAAAATTACTTGACTTTTAAAGAACATTAGATAGATATAGAGGTAGTAAACTTGATAAGTATCCTTAACACTTATTAAAAATTCTATAAGGTAAAATTGAGGAGGTTGTAAACCTTTGCTAATAACATTATAATATTTTTATTATAATATGTATGAATGTCTTCATGTAGGCTATGCTTTTTTTCAAAAAATCTACTTTGATTATTACATGTTCTTTAATTTCACTAGCTAAATAATTATGATGATAAACCATAGATAATCTTTTTAGTCAAAAATTTTTAGCCTAACATATTTGTTTGTGTATTTTTAAATATACAGGATCTATCTATTGTTGTCTCTTATTTTTATATAGTCTAATTCTTAACTTCCAATGGTAATGACATGTAAATAAGTAGCTAAATTAAAGTTAAACCATAACTTAAGTTGCGTTTTATATAGCCATGTTAACCCATATATGTAGACTTCACGTGGGCAAAAATGAGGATCAAAAATTATCACGTGTAGCCATAGTGATTCTAACAAGATAATAAAGTTAAGCAACAGTGTTATTATATAAGTTAAAATCATAGTCCTACAGATGGATACTATAACACCTATATGGGTCTCAGGTTAGCTTGTTATTATCTATATCAGTCACTTTTAATGTGATTATCTGTTAGTCAATTAGAAAGTTTAGATATGTGCCACTTTTGTAAAAGCATCAGGCTTATCTTATGATAATGTCATAACAGCTTGTTATAGTGTAATTATTCTCTTTAAGTAGATATATACTTTGCTTTATATTTAAAATCATCAACCTTTGATGATGTAAAAAATGATATCATTATGATCTATATCATATGCAATAGATGATTATATATCACTATAAGGTATAGAATGTTCTTGCTGCTATTAATTTATTTTTTGATTCAACTAGATTTACCGTTTTTTATCTAAGCTAAAGATTTGGATCTAGTAGCCATACAACCATCAAGTAATTAGTATCACTAGAAAATGCTCTATGATAATTTACTCACAACTAAAAATGTAATTGTTTGTACTCTTAGAAAATAAGTTTATTTAAGTACTAACTTTTTTAATATAGCAAAAAATTCTACAGAGTTAGCCTTTATATAGCAATTGTATAGTATAGAAAAATCATCAATAAGTTAAAAAGTTCTAGAGACTAAAACTCAATAAAGCACCAATATCTATTAGAAATCATGACATGCATATAAAAAGAAGCTAAAGGAAACTATGCAAGCCTATGGTTCATAGGGTATAAAATTACTAAATTAAATAAGTAAAGCTGTATAAATTAAATACTTTATCAAGATTTTTCATATTTTTCCAAAAAGTAACTAAACTATACATCTTTTTTTAGTACTAGATTAAACTATGCATCTTTAATAACATTATAAAAAGAATAGCAATAATAACAATTAATGAGATTATGATAGGCTCAAATGATTTAACATGCTTGTAGAAAAGTACGCTAAATGAATAGAAAATGATGCATAGTTTAAAGCTAAAAAGCTTTTAATAGTTTCTTTCTTAAGATTTTACTTTAATTATGTACATTGTATGTAAAAGATCAATTTAACCTATTGCTTGTGTTCATCAAAAAATTATTAAGTATTAAAATAAACTCTAAGTTACTTTCTATAAAAAATTTTTATTAGTAGTAGAGCACCATACTTATACATAATTTATGAAACACTGAATCCAATATTTATGTATTGCAGTCTCGAGACATCTTGGTGATAGCTTTTATTTTGTACCAACATATATATAGTATGGCGAAATCTTTCTTTTAAAATTGTGTCTTTATATAAAGTTGTCATGCCATATAAAACTTACGCATTAATATTTTTTAAGTACCATAAAAGTCAATACATATCTATAGTTTTGATTTTGACTTATTGTTTACAATATGACTGATCGTTGAGCACTTAAATGGAATTCAGGCTACTACTTGAGCTTTTAATAGACTTTTAATTAGTTTTAAGGAAAAAGAAAACTGATTTTACAAATACCTTTACTCAGAGATACAACATGTTTAGTTCTATAAACCAAGATACTTAAAAACTACTGAAAAGTATTCTATGTCTACATAGTACATTTTAAAATGTTCATCTAAGTATCATAAATGTGCTAGTTAGATAATGTAGTTAATGCAGATTTGACTAGTATAATTAATAGTGTATTTAAACTACATTACACTATATACTTAGTATCCATAATTGAAAAGAGCTTACAAGTTTTTATTCACTGCTTACAGCGTAAGATTAACAAATAGGTCTATATTTCAATATGTTATGACTTATTAAAATTGAAATAAACTTATTGTAAGGCTTCCATTTTTAAGCTCAATGGTGCTATGCCCAAGAAGCCTAACAGTCAAAATTGAAGCAAAGAGTCACATGCCAAGTTTCTTTTATTTATCAAAGGATGCCAAGTCACTGCTTAGGTCCTGTCAGCTAGAATATCCGTCCTATGGTAAGTAAGACAAAAAAATGGATTTATTGAAGTCAAATATGAAAATTAGATATAGAATTAATTACATACCTTTGTTATGATATAAAGTAGGGGCTTTTATATGTCACAATTAACATTAAAAACCCCAAAAGAAAAAGGATAAGAATATTAATGAGGGTGACATCTGAAAGGGAGGCTCTTGGTCAGGCAATGCATTTCAGATGTTATAATGCCTTTGTATCATAATTTTAATAGGGAGAAATGGTGAGTTGAATACCCAAGTTGGATGAGACTAGGGTCACTTAGGTTAATCATTTAGAAGCTTCTTTATTTTTTATCCTTTTTCAGA
Organism: Massospora cicadina; assembly: GCA_022478985.1. NCBI lineage: Eukaryota > Fungi > Entomophthoromycota > Entomophthoromycetes > Entomophthorales > Entomophthoraceae > Massospora > Massospora cicadina. Next base: position 75,616 of record JAKSZP010001606.1, read on the forward strand.
TTGTCTTAACTTGCTTCTCAAATGCCATTTATAGTGTTGGTCGCCTGTCCCACTGATAGTTCATTTTTAAATAAGTAGGATTTCATGTTGGGGTATCTTAGCCTTGTTTTGCTCCTTCAGAATTTTCCTAGAGTCAATTTGAGTTGTGCTTCCTGTCAATTTCTCCGTATGACTTATTAAGTAATCCCTTTACCCCTTTCTTAGGTCTAGAAATTTATTCAGCTAAGGGAGTCAAATGGTTAATATTTTTCCCATCCTGTCCAAATCCAGAATATGTGTTAAAATTTATAGGTTTATTGATTATTCTCGGCTGATAATCCCTAAATTAATTAAATGCATAGGTTTGTCGTGCAATTCTCCACTTTGTCTGATAGTAAGATGTATTCATTTGATAATAGTATGGAAACTATTATCTGTAGTTGAATAAAGTACTAGTATTGGGTCCAACACTTGACCAGTATTTCCTCTCAAAATACTCATGATGTCCTCAATAGGGGTTTGTTCCCTTATACTGCCTAACTTGATCCATGCTCAGATCATTTACAGTTTCTCTCTGGTGACACACAGTCAGCAGAAATCCCCAATTCACTTCAGCTTCTCTTCTCTGGATCCAAGCTCAGATCCTTACTCTTTATCCTAAAGAGTCTACCAATTAAAGTACACAGCAATAATTTCCTTTATAGAGAATAGAACTTAAAATGGATTCTGTATGATATAAATTACTAGTAAAATATGAAGTATTTCAGTATATTTGTATTTTACTATTTTAGTATATTTATAAAGTAAATTCTTAGGGAAATTTATAGGGGGATTTGGCACCTAACCCTCAGTTGCACCTCCTCAATAAAATGAAGCTGTTGCCGCTGAATTACACATCCTCGTCTCATCAGCTTTGGTCTTCCCCATCCTGGATAGGATTCCATTGTTGGACATCCTTAAGACCTAAAACGGAAAGAGTCAGAAAACCTGTCCCTAACGTTTTCCTCTTGAATCCAAGTGAACCTACCATAATTGGCAAGTAAACTGCTTATGTAATGGGACTTGTTACCTATCAAGGCAGGTCGCAAACCAACTGATCATTTTGCTAGTTGTAGGCGTCATTACTCACCTCGCAACTTGATCATAAAATTCCCAACTGGTCAGAGATGGAACTTACCTGATCCCAATCGGTACACCTGATAGTTAATCATTGATCAAATATCAGATGCCCCTATTTCGTTGGCAACTCTACACGATGAGATCTTATGCATACATCCATATTGATCCCCAATGGATATGACTCAGGTGAATAACCTAAAGCCCCCCAAACATTGTTACCCCAAATACATGGTCAACTGATATCCAATTCATTTAACTATAGGGATTTATCCCCTGCGACCCATGGTAATCTAGTCAGCTGGGAAAATGGAAAAAAACCCAACACATCCCCCTCTTGCCTAGATTTCCAGCTAGAAAAGGATAAGGGCAAGAGAACACTGCTTCAGACACTTGGTCAAATACTTCATTTGTTTAAGTGGGATAGGATAAATCAGTACTCAACGCTTCTTGGGATGACCTTTGGTATGCAGCTCTCTTCCTCTTCCTCCTCACTACCACCTACTCAGAGTGTAATTCCCACGACCTTCTGTTGTGCCAAGCTATTCAATTTACTCGTGATGATAATAATCCTGGAATCTGGTTTTCTCCCTGCCAGGGAATATGACCCACTGTCATATTCAGGATTCTTGGTCTGGCGTCATAAATTTCCTTATTTTCTCCTTATCCTTGACAGGAGATTCTTGACATAGATGTTTGTTTTGCAGCACAATTAAGAATGCTCATTTATATTCGCCCTTGTTATTTTCTCATAATAACTTCTTATCTCATATCATTCTTAATTCTTCTCTGGAAGACTTATACCATTAATTTTGAGATTAATTTTTTAAAATTAGAGCTTAATTGATTTCAGAGTGCATAATGTTGATTATCATATAAGTCCGATATCCCCCTCTCATCCAGCTCATATGTCAAATTCTGAGTCTTGGTACCAACAGCTGCTTAATAGCATGTCTGATAAAGACCTTCAGCTCTTCCAGCTGATGAGTTGATCTACATGCCGGAACCTCTTCTATGGTCCCTCCAGGACTCTTTTTCTAGTCAAGTACTTGTGGCTAGTCCTTCTGTGGAATTACCAGAAACAGTAACCAACCCTGATGAAACCAGGTTAGCGATGATCTCAAATGACTTGCGACCAATCCTTCCTCTGTCATTGATTCCTGAGTTAGATTTTGAAACTCTCCTGGATTTGGCTCCATACGCAGATTCTTCTACCATCATTGTCAAACCTCTGAAGCAATTCCCTTCGCTCTTGATTGTTCATTCCCTGCTGGATCAGAATTGCTTCCAGAGTTTCTCTTCCAACTCAGTCAGTATTACAAGCCAGCTGTTTTGGCCACCAAATTAGCCATCAGAAACAGCATACATTTTGAACACCTCTATGCAGAATTAAGGGCCCAAGTAACCAAGGCTTTGTTCATAACTCTGAACTCTTCCAATCTTGAAAACATTCTAGATTGAGATGTTGCAACCTATGCTCTTCACTTTGCTGGCCAAGTTATCCAAAGTTGGGCCATGAAGCTTCCAGCCTCTACTGGCTTTCATCATTCAATCTGCTTCAGCTTCTGAGGATCTTGTAGTCGTTGTCTGCAGGATGCCATTCACTCCTTGCATGACTGTCTCATTTCTGGTACATCCCATTGGTATTTTCCACTAATTTCTTTAATAATGACATGATTTGGAAACCCCTGCCTAGTATCCCTTGCTCAATGCCGGCCCATATGTCCAGTGTTCTTGATGAGGCCCATTGTCAAGCACTAAAGACCATTCTTCTGAATCAGTGCCAACGCAGGATTACTTGGGGTTATTCCCCGACTACCTCTTCTTATTCTGTTGCTTACCTTCCCATTATAGGGTATCACATTTGGCATGTTCTGACATTTCTATTTCTCTTCCCCTAGTTTCTTTCTTGCAGGGATTCACATCCATTTAAGTAAACTTGTTTTTGAGTAGTTCTAGCCCTCACTAGCATCTTATCTTACATAGATTTTGATGGGTTATTTACTCTTACTACAATCCATCCTCCCTCCCCAAGAGGTGACATAGGTGAAATCATCCCCAGTTTGAGGATAAACAATAATAAATGAAAATTATAAAAATATATCTTTTTTATATGTGGTTTTAATATTTTTTCCATATTTTATCAATCTTTTATTTTTTCTTCTGTTTTCATGGTACTTGACCTTTTTTTGGCTTAGCGGTCCATCTTTTTATTTTATTCCCTAAATTGGTTCTTAGGTATACTTAGATCTACCAGTTTTCTATGGTTCAGAGTCTTATTTTTTTAAACTTAACCATCTAGTTTGGTTCAGCTGTCCTTTTACCAGACTTAACCAAATCATTAGGACATAACCAACTCAATGGTTCAGCGGTCCTTTGAAAAACTCTTTTTTCATTATTTCTTTCATTGATCCATGGGTTTAAATACTTAGCATGGATTAAGTTACTATCCTTTCATTCAAATGGTCCTTGATGGAGTAGGCGTCCATTGCCATCTTAGCAATAATCTTGAACGGAACCAACCTCAATGCATCTAACTTGTTTCTTTACCCAAAACCATGTGTATCACAATAGTCAACTCTTTTGCCAACTAGTATTCTGATAAGGCCGGTCAGTTCTCATTGTCCATCATTTTTGCTCAAATACTTTTATTCAAAGTCGTACTAAATGCTTGCAATTGCATTTCAATCAGGATATCTGTCAATTGGTTCAGGTACTGCTTGGCACTCATCCACAATGTTGGTTCAACCACCAAATATAAAAATCAGCGGCAATGTGGCCTTCCTTCCATATAGCAACTCAAATGGCGGTTTTCTCATCACCATATGAAGACTGATATTGAAGGCAAACATCACTGAACTAAGGTATGTTCCCCATGTGGATGTTCTTCCTGCAACCAGCTTCCTCAGCGTCATGACCATCGTCCCATTGACTCGTTCTATCAGTCCATTTGTCTCCAGCCAGTAGGGTACAGACACAACTCCTCAGATCCCCAATATCTCATTTAATTGCAGGATCACATGAGACATGAAAATAATTCCATTGTTTCTTAGCAGGACCTGCGGGCATCCATGTTGTATACTACTTGATCTAGGATGAACTTCGCTGTACTGGTATCATCTTCATTCTCCAGGGCCTTCATATCAACCCATCTCATAAGATGGTCAATAATAACTGTGATGTACTTGACTCCCCCTGTGCTCATCGTCAGCGGTCCCATCACATTGATGGACACCATGTAACAGGCAAATTCAGGGCGGACCATTTAGTACTTAGTCATATTCTTATGCAGCTTGTGCAGCTGGCACTCCACAAAGCAAGCTAGATAGTTTACAACATTGTAGTTTTTGGACTCTCAGTACTAGTACTGGTGAATATTATCAGTCATTTTTCTCAGGCCTCCATGCCCAACAACCTTATGAGTGGCTTGAACAATAGCCGCTCATTCTGCCAGCTTTGGGAATAGTAATCGCTTCCCATTGATCATCTTGAGAACTTGCCCATCTATGGTCTCAGTGTTTACCATCACTTTCTGAAGTGCACCTTAGATTTTTTGGGGCTTTTTCTTGATTTCTCCATCGATCATTATCTGGAATAGCTCATCTGCCTGCTGGTATACCACCTGGACCATTGGTAACCGCAATAAGCCATCCACATTCTGATGAGAAGCCCCAGCTCATTGGAATATCTCATAATTGTAAGCCTGTAACTTTAGTGCCCATGGGCCAGTCATTCTTCTGGTTCTCATAAATTGTGCAGCCAATGCAACGAGGAGTGGTCCATCTAACTTTGAAGTGCATTCCATGGATATACACCTAAAACTGTTTACAGGCATAAATGACTGCAAGGCATCCATGCTCTGTTACGTTGTAATTCCTCTCAGCAACTGAGAGTGTCCAGCTCACATAGACCACTGGATGTTCGCCCCAAGTTCATCTACTTGGCTCAATACAGCGCCAATCACCATCAAAGAATCATCAGTTTGTATTATAAGTTCTCAAATGAAATTCGGATATTTCAATAGTGGAGAATCTTTTAGGTACAGGTGTAACTCATTGAAGAATTTCTGGACTTCTTCATTCCAAGTGAACCATTTTTCAGATCCATCAACAAATGGAAGTGGGGCTCAGCGTTTCTTGAAAAATCCCTAATAAATCTTCTATAATATCTGACTATTCCAAGGAACATGTGTATATCTTGGACACTCTTTTTGCACAGACATCCACTCTATGGCTTCAATCTTCTGGTATTGCGGCTTTAGTACACTAGAGTTGATTGTAAATCCCAGATATTCTAACTCTTTCTTGAAGAAGTGACACTTGCTTGGCTTAATCTTCAGGTTGGCCGTGGATAGTTACTTAAGCACTTCCTTCAAGTGGAGCAAAAGATCAGTAAACGTCCTATTGAACACATTTAATCGTCCAAGTACACCAGGACGATAGCAACTTCAAATCATTTAGTATGGTGTCCATGGCCCTCTGGAACGTTGCAGGTGCATTGCACAGACCCTGGGGCATCCTTGTTGGTTGATAAAGCCCCTGCGTGGTGATAATTTCACATTTCTCTTGGTCTTCTCTTGGCAAATCAATTTGCCAATATCCTGATATTAGATCCATCAAGGAAAAATACTTAACTTATTCCAATTGATCTAGCGCATCATCAATTCTTAGTAGTGGTTATGAATCCTTTTTCATAATCTTTTTCAGCTTCTTATAATCAATCACCCCCAATTAGAGCCATCCTTCTTCTTCATGATATGAATAGGGCTCGCTCAGGGACTTGATTACAGGACTAGAAGCCCATGCTTCACTAGTTTGCTGATTTATTCCTCTACTACCACTTCAGCTGCCTTTGACCGCTGAATCAGCCTCATCCTAATGAGTAAATTTTCCCCAGTATAAACCTTGTGGATTACATTCCTTTCACATCCAAAATCATGGTCATCCTGAGTGAATACTTCCTGATACTTATCAAATGATTTGAGCACATCCTCCTGCTGTCTGTCTTTCAGATCAGCGAGTTGCTCTCAATCAACCTTTAGATTGATACTCTCAACACTCATGTTGGCAATTTCATTTATTATAGGTCCAAAAATCACGGACCAATAAAATCGATATTTAGTATTTTATATTTTTTTATCTATTTTTTTGTATTTTTATTTTACAATGGGACTTTTAACCTACAATTAAGTTCAGAGGTCCTACTTTTCCCCTTCATCCAAGCTGGTTCCTAGGTATAATCTGACCCACCAGTTTTCATGGCTCAAAATATTATTCTCTTAAGATTTAACCATCTATTTGGTTCAGTGGTCCCCTTTTAGGACTTGAACATAATCTTAGGACATGACCATTTTAATGTTTCAGTGGTCCTCTGGGAACATTGCAATAATTTTCTTTTAGATTAATACTTTCAATTTTTTATATTTCCCTTCTTCACTATATGACCAGCAGTGCTATTTCCTCACGTATAGGCAACACATGCCAACTTTAGCAATACTTGTAAATGTTTTCATTCACTAGTCCTTCAATCCTGACTTATCATTCATCCAGAAGGTCCTAAATCATTTCGTTTCTCAGCAATTGATACTTGAGACTTCGTATCTCCCACAGATGTGAATTCCTCATTAGTCAACAGTTCCATTTGATTGTTCTGATCTTTTTTATTTAAAATGATTTTTGGCATTCGTTGCCATCCAAAACGTTGGAAGTAAATACACTGGTGGATCTGGAAATGATCCCTTAATCACACAGTTTGATCTAGCCTCGTTAGCTTCATCCAATCTCACTTATATTGATGATTCTCATCTCTAGCAATTTCTGCATCATTGATTAAATAATGTTAGGTCAAGAAATTCTCTCCGCTCTCTTGGATCAATCGTTTCCTGTTTTGACTTCATACTCTTCATTTTTAATATAATCCAATACTCTGAATTGATTGTTTTTCCGTATCAACTCATCCAATGCCTCATCTTCTGTCTCATCTAAACACCTCGCTCCTCAGGACTATTTCAAGTGGACGCAATTTTAACCCAAGTTGCCCTGCTGATCCTCTTCATCTTAAGTAGATGTCAGGTGAAACAGGTTTTCTTGTCGCTCTAGACAGTTTTATCTCTAGGCTGTAAGTCCTTTTCCCAAATAATGAGTATCTTCTTCATTTTTGTTTCACTAATAGCTCCACATTTGAGCTGGGTTAACGCAATTGAACATGATCCACTTCACGTTAAGTCTTCAGTGATGTTACTTTCCCTAGTAACTTATTGCCAGAATTGGAAACATCTTCATATGACATCACATCCTAGTATCTTCTAATCAAATACACCCCTGTAGTGAACACCAATTGCTAAAATTTATAGGGTTCTTGGTTATTCTCAGCTGATAACCCCTAAATTAATTAACTGTACAGGTTTGTTATTGTGCAATTTTCCGTGTTGGCTGATAATAAGATATATCTATTTGATAATAGTATGGAGACTATTATCTTTAGTTAAAAAAGGTACTAGTATTGGGTCCAACGCTTGACCAGTATTACTTCTCAAAATACTCAAGATGTTCTTAATAGGGATTTGTTCCCTTATAATGCCTAACTTGATCCAAGCTCAGATCAACATTAAAAGTTTCTCTCTTATGACACACAGTTTGCAGAAACCCCAATTCACTTCAGCTTCTCTTCTCTGGATCCAAGCTCAGATCCTTACTCTTTATCCTAAAGAGTCTACCAATTAAAGTACACAGCAATAATTTCCTTGATAGAGAGTGAAACTTAAAATGGATTCTGATATGATTCTAATTACTGATAAAAAATAAAGTATTTCAGTATATTTGTAACTTAGTATTTTAGTATTATTAAGTGAATTCTTAGGGGAATTTATAGTGGGAATTCGGTGCCCAACCCTCAGTTGCACCTCCTCAATAAAATGAAGCTGTTGCCATTAAATTACACATCTTTGTCTCATCAGCAATGGTCTTCCCCATCCTGTCTAGGATTCCATCATTGGACATCCTCAAAACCTAAAACAGAAAAAGTTGGAAAGAGTGTCCCTAACGTTTGACTCTTGATCCCAGCAAACCAACCTTTTTTGGAAAGCGACCTGCTTAGGTAATGGGACTTGTTACCCAATAAGGCAAGCCTTGAACCAACTGATTAATTTGCTAGTTGTAGGCAACATCACTCGCCTTGCAACTTAACCTTAAATTCCCAATCTGTTAGTGAAGAAACCTGACTGATCCCAGTTGGTAAACCTGATAGTTAATCATTGATCAATTATCATATGCCTCTATTTCGTCAGAAACACTTCTCAATGAGATCTTAAGCATTCATCCAGATTGATCTCTGATGGATCTAACCCAGACGAATAACATAAAAGCCCCCAAACATTGTTACCCCAAAATCAGGGTCAACTGATATAAAATTCACTTCGCTATAGGAAATTATCCCCTAGCGACCTCTGGTAATCTATTTGGCTGGGAATATAGGCAAAAACACAACAATATCACATCACCACATTAAGAATATAGGTGGATGAGTACCAATGCAAGAATTGGCTATAAATTTTATTGATTGTTGCTCCAATTAGTAGAGACTTGATTGAGTATTAATCTCCACGTTTATAAGTGATATTATATGGCTCATCCCATATGAAATCTAATTTTCCAACTCGTGGTGCTATTTGGTTGTGATAATATAGGACTAAGTCCAAAATCTCAAAGCAGGTAAAGGTTAGCGAGTAGTATTTACTTCTTGACCTTCTCTTGTAACAATCTGGCTAAATTTGTCATTTAATAAGATTGAAATTATATTATCTTCTGTGTTAATCCTCTTAGCATTTTCTCAGGCTCTTTGGCATTATTACTGGTAACTTTATGAGCTAATAAAGCTGGGATACCAATAAATAATGCTGTGATACCAGGTTTTTTTCTGTATAAGTCTTGTAAGAAGATACTTTGATAATGTGATGGAAAATTATCAGGTAATCCATCAATGCACTTGGGAGGTACTGGTCTCTGTAATGGATCAGTAGTGGTCATCTTGCATAAAATTGAGACCAACGTCCCATTCACTATTTCTATATTCTTGTTAGTTGATGGGTTGTAAGGCGCTGAAAAATAATGTTGAGTTCCCATGGTAGTAGCTAAGATCTTCACAACTCTTGATGTTAAGTTTTCTCATTATCACATAGTAAAACCTGTTGGCAGCCGTGCCTGGTAAATATGATTTTTAAGCAAAAAGTTAGCATTATCTTTAGTGATCTTTGCGAGAATGGAAATTGCTTCAATCCACTTTGTGAAATGGTCAACCCCTACTAGGATGTATCAATTTTTCTTCTGTGGATTCAGGTAGTGGACCTATGACATCTAAACTGATGGTGTGAAATGTCTGCTGAGGGGTCATAGGCTTATACTTGTAGTTTGCCTTATGAGGCTTCTGCTTTTTACAACTTATGCAAGCGTCTAATAATTCCACTACAGAGTCCAGTATTCTTTCCCAATAGTAGCAATCTTTACCTCATTTGTGAGTTTTCTTGGCTCCTTCATGGCCTAAGGTATTGTGGGCTTCCATTATAACTGGTAACCGTCCAGAAGGTCTCAAGTAATGTAGACAGTTAATTCTGACTTTCTTGTAAAGTAATCCGTTGAGAACCTTCATATTTTGAGCATGATGTTTGAGCATTTTATGAACTGGTTTACCTTCGTCCTCCCAAGAGTCTGGATTCATGAGTAGTTTATGTAGCCTTTCAGCTTCTCTTTTGTAAATATATATTAGGGGTAGTCAGATCAGTACATTTACGTTCATGTGTTTTATTCCAGCTCAGTAGATGATATTCATGTCTTAGTGCTGAATCTTGAGAGCCCATCTGGATAGTCTTCCTGTCAGATCTTTCATGTTTTACAGGCGTTTTAAGGAGGGGTATTCTGTCAAAACTGTAACGTTTATACCATACATGAGGAGATGAAATGTTTCACCACCAGAAAAACAGCTAAACACTCTTTATCTGTTATGCTATAATTTCGTCCAGCTTTAAAAATCGTTTTGCTATAATATGACTCCAGGTATTTAATGATGTTCTCATCCAGTTGAGAAAAGCTGGCGCCTATGGCTAAATCAGAGGCGTAGGTAAACAGGATGAATGGCTTCACATAGTCCAAATGTCACTAGAGTGGTCATCTCTTGAACAAACTCTTCATTGACTAGAATGCAATTCGTTGTTCTACTCCCCATACAAAAGAGGTATTTTGGCAAGTTATTTTACAAGAAGTTCGGTGAGTTGAGTAGAATAGGAATAAATTGATGTTATTATTAGATCTTTATAAGAATACCTGTATGTCTCAGAGGCTCTTTGATCAGGCACCTTAAAGATAACTTTAACCTTATCTTAAAAGGGTTGAATTCATTCCCATGATTTGACATTTCCTATAAATTCCAAATCCTGCTTGAAAAAAGTACACTTCGCAGGTTTTAGTTTGATATGATTCTCTCTGGGTATTTGGAACACAGAATTGATGTGGTCTGGATGATTGGTAAAGGTTTTGGAAAACACCATCATGTCATCTAGGTAAACGCTCACACTTTTAAGTTTAAGATCTTGCATGATGTGATACATCGCCCATTGGGATAAGGCGGGAGCGTTGCATATTCTCTGTGGGAGCTGGGTAGGTTAAAGTAGTTCTTCCGTTAATATTAACAGGCATTTTTCTTGGTCTTTGGGTGAAAGATACATCCTCTAACAGCCACTGTTGAGGCTCATCATGGATAAGAAATTTGAGCCAAGGAGTTGGGCCAAAGCATCATTAATCCCTGAAAATTGAATAGCTGTCTTTCTTAGTGAGGCTGTTTATCTTCTGGTAATCCATTACTATTATGTGACCATTATTCTTCTACTTTTATGAATAACAAAGGGTATGACCATGGACTCTAGGAGGGTACAAGTAGGCTGGCATCCAACAATTGTTTGAGCTCGGTCTTCATGTATTGCTCCTCTACCTTTGACTTCCTGTATAGCTTTTGTTGGATTGGGCTTGAATCTCCTACATAGATACTATGATTCCAGTCTTTCATGTGACTATAGTTAACATCTGACATAGAGAAAACATCCTGATATTCTCTGATTAATTTGTGCACTTTATAAAGTTTCTCCTGATTTGGCTTATCAGATATTTGGACTTTAGGATAGCGCAAATTAAATTGATTGTTGGTAGGCCAAAAGCAATGCGAGTACCATTTAAATATACCTTGTTGAATTCATTAATAGGAATTAATTGACCTTCTCCATTTTCTGATGCTTCTTGACTAAGATACCTTCGTTAGTTAGATTCCCAAGTAATAGCTCAATAAGCCGAAGATAAGGTAGATCAAAGACTCCTGGCAAAACTTTTGGTTCAAGTCTACTTAATTTATCAACACTAGTAATGTGTAGAAAGCAGTTTGGGGATATATGCAGGGTTATGTTAATGGAAGCCACTCTCTGTTCTCCTGGTTTAATCTTTACCTCCTCACTGGCATAAAACAGTTTGCCCTCTGTTGCATCTACAAAGTTAAGTAGCTTTTTTGTATTTCTTCCAAAGATAGGGAATCACAAAGGTCAAGCAGAAACAGGGTACTTGACCGGACAAGAGTAATTCTTCTTTCTGGAATCTTTATTATCCAAGACAAGGAGAACTTATTAGCTGTTGAGTTATTATATATATTTTAGATTAGAAAATTCCTTCATATTCGATCATAAATTGCCTCATGATGAGTTTATCATATTGTCTGTTGTTTAGGGCAATGGCAGTAGCTAAAAAAGTAATTTGCTAACTTGGATTAGAAGAGATGAGCATGCACCTATCACCTTGGTGTTGTTCAGACTGGCAGTACTGTACTTTTGAGTGTAGTCAAAGTCTGAGGTGAACTTGATCTTCTTGATAAGTCAGGATGACACAACGTTAATAGGTGATCCCATATCTAAGGTAGCCATAAATCAGACCTTTTATATTGCCACTTCCACTTTGGTAATGGTTTAGCCAAACTTCAGTGAGCGGGTATGTTGTAAATTCTACAGACTGGTACAACAGGGCTCTGCCAGTATGCCAGGCCAAACAGTATGAGGACTGCTGGCCCTTATTGTTTCTCCTTAATAGGCATAACAACCACTACAAGTCCACGTATAATCCATTAACTTAACATACCAACAACTTCGCCTTAGCGCCATGGGCTCCTTTTGGAAGTGCACTGGTGGACCTCAGCACCATTACTGGGCATCCTGACCCCTTGATCCTTCTCCCTCATGACCAGTCGCCATCCCTGCTTGGGTGTGCACTGGTAAGTCCATCCCCTCATAATGGAGCTATGGCTCCCATGCTACACCACCCTCATGGCTGACGCCCAGCAGCCCATCATTGTTAGTGAGAAGCTGGCCATGCTTTCATTATGGGTGTTTCTTGTAGGGCTGAGATATGGGATCTAAAAGCGCTAACCACTCCAGGCGTGTCACTCCGCACCTGCCTCAAGGATCTCCTGTCACATCTTCACTAATCTAGAAGCTTCCCACTAAAAACTAATAAAAAGATGGGCGTAAGAGAGATCTTTATTATGAGGGAACTATAACTAAATGCACTAGGCCACTTTGACTATCAAACCCCATTGCCGTCCATTTTTGGGACCTCAACCAATTGTCTTCCTTCTGTTAAGCCTCATTCCCTCATAATTAATCCTTCCCAAACTCTAAATATCAAATTAACTCATCCTTGGCATCAGTCACCGGTCATTCATATATAAACTATTACTATAAAGCACTATTGAATATCCTTGACATCAGTTGCAAGTATTCAGTATCAAAGTGGGTGAAATCACTCTTGCTCACTTTTATAACAGAACCTCAGCATTCCGCCAGCAGAGTGATTATCCTCAGCATAAGTCTCCAGCTCATCCCTAAATGATAAGTTAATTGGATCATTCTTGGCAGTAGTCGCCAGTGATCCCAATAACCCAACATCAGATTAGCGTTCTGCCAAAGAACCTCTATAAATTAAACTCTCAATTTATCTTTAACATAAGTTGCCAGTAAATTCTCTTAATTTAATATTAATATATTAAAAGAGTATCCTCAGCCTTAGTAACTGGTGATCAAGATAACATTAATCGCTCTCAGGGATTGGCCCAGACAAATTCAGCCTATAGTGGAATCATTGGAATAGCTCAACCCAACTAAATGGGAACACAATTGGACACATTTTTCATTCATTTCATTAAAACTAGATATTGATTTAGTACACCAGGACTGACCAATCTCGATTTATTTCAGAAACTATGGGAGTAATCCATCAAATTAATTTACTGACAAGCTAAAACCTCTTTGAAGCGGAACTTTAAATTGATACTTCAGGCAGCCTTGGATACTTCTTCTTGCTCTCCAGCAGAATTTAAACACTCAAGATGGGTCATATCAACAGGGTAAGGTACTGATTAGCATCTATGGATGTATCAAATATCCGTTGGCACCCTATAACCTGACTGAAGTAAGTGCCTTTGGGAACCTATGCGTATTAATATTTCCATCATCCATTTGGTCTATAATGGCGAGCTTAGTAGGATAAACTAAAATGGTTCACCTGTGTCCTCATGACCCCCTTCAGAGTCATCATCAGGTTCATTTTAATGCAAGTGTGGTGAGAAATTGTAATTTTTTGATTTCAGGTACTTTGGGTTGAGCAGCTTTATAGGTACTTGACCCCAAGTCGATCTTCAAATTCCCTGCTTGGCTAGAGCAGGGCTCTTCTTAAGAAACACATATCTTTGTATGGTTGTTCTTCTTGTAGTAGTTACATCTTGGCTTTTCCTCATTATTAGGTATTTCTTCTTCCACGGTATACATGCTAGATTTTGTGGAGGCCTTTTGGGAGGTCTCTGGCTTGTGTATGTCGACTATATTGAACAAAGCTTGCAATGCCTAATACAGGGTTGAAGCTTTATTTGACAGACGTGATGTACATGGCTAAATTGTGGTTAATATGTAAACCAGTAATGACAGCGGCTAAGGCAGCATCTATAGTCAACATTTTTGAGGTAGACAGCATTTGTGATTCTATATAAAAGCATTTTAGCAAATTTGGCAAGGGTTTCATTCAAGCGCATTAAAATTCTGTTTAAGCAGGTCGTCCATATGAGGCGCCATAACTTCTTGATCCATATGGCTAAGACAAGAGAATAATGCTTAACCTTTTAATGATAAGTTGCACTTTCCATTGTGGCTTCCTAGATGTAGAGGAAAAGATGCGATAATCCCTTTGCCAGGTGTAAACTTGTGCTTGAACGTAGGCTTGAAGGTAGTGGCCTCCAATCCTGTAATGAAATATACTCTAGGAGCTTCAAATTTGGTAAACTCAGTTCTTACATTGCTCTGTTCAACTTGATGTTCCTGTTGATGTACTCTGTCCTGTAGAAGATAGAAAGTTGCTCCATTTTCTTCAGGGTAAGCCTGTGAATAACATCCAGCAGATTGATTCTTTAAAGGACAACTTTATCTTCTCCAAGCTCTTAATGCGGATGTCCAGATAGTATATTTGTTAGCGAAAGGATGATTGCTAAGTTTGCAAAAGCTTATTCTCATCCTAGTATACTCCAATGCGCCAATTTAAGTCCTCCTTCATCTCATTAACTGGTGCTCTGAGGAGGCTTGTCTGTCTTGGCTTTTAACTCTTCTGTGAGAGTATTCCAGCGTTTCTAGGCTTCATTGAGGCGACGATAGACCTGGTTAATGTCCTCCCAAGTGGGGGAACTGCCTCTCAAATTGCTCTCCAATTTGTTAAGTCTCCCAGTAATGTAAGGATTAGTCACCTGAGTCACACGGTTTTCTAACTCCTGTTCAAACTGGGTTACTTTAGAAATGATATTTTGTGACACTGATGAAGTCTCAAAGTTTCAATGGGCCTTCAGCTCACCAATTCTTCATAGAGATTCCTTTAGATGCCTTAATGAAGGAGATCTGATCTTCCACCTGGTGATGGCTAGTAGAGGATTGAGCTACCATCTCACTATGAGCTTCACTATCCTGTCATCGGAGCTCTTCAGTGAAGGTGTCAAGCAATTTCTTGGTATTTATTGTTTGACTCTATAATGTCTTTTTAAAGGAGCTTCTCAACTTACTCCACATACTTGAAAACACTGAAATCAATATTACTCATTTTGTTTATGGAGTTGAATATTGTAGGAACGGTTTGCAATCAAATGGCGGATGTTTCCTATATTTTGTGATGCTAAATTATACACCTGCTCATAAGCCAATCATAGGGCCCCTTGGCTGATATGATGGTGGAGTTCCTTGTAAAGAACTCCTAGTAAGTGCATTAATTGATATAGCGCAGGGTATATGAATTGCAAGATATAATGAGAAAGAATCGCACTTGATCTATGACTTTCTGGGAGAGCACTGAATTGATACAAGTTCATGAGAGTCTTGTCCACGGTGGAAGCCCTTTTGAGGTTGCCTTTTTCTCCTGGGTTAATGACTCCACGTAATGCTTTAATTCCTTCATTTTAAATCCAAGTAAAATTTTGATATTCTGGATCTCCAAAGAATTTTCTTAAACTTCTTCAGATATGGCGATAGTTTGACTTCTAATTCAACCATCTTCTTCACCATTTTCGCTGTGCACCCAGAAGGTGAAACTATCAATTGTGTTATCTTCTATGGTGCAATATTTTAGTTGCAGGTATCATTAAGAAATGGCTGGGCCCCCTGTATTAAGCACCAGCCTGTTGGTCTTCCGTTCATAAGATCAATGGTGCTATGCCCAAAAAGAATGATAATCAATACCTGAAGCTAACTGAGTCTCATGACAGTTATCTTTTATTTATCAAAGGGTTCCAAGTTACTTCTTAGGTCCTGTCAGCTAGAATATCCGTCCTATGGTAAGTAAGACGAAAAAATGGATTTATTTAAGTCAAATACTAGAACAAGATATTGAACTAACAACGTAGCTTTATTATGATATAAATTAAGGGCTTTTATATGCCACAATTAATAATGCAAACCTCATTAGAAAATAATTGATGAAATTAATAGTGGTGACATCCAGAAGGGAGATCCTTGGTCAGGCGATGCATTCCAGATGTTTATAATGCCTTTTTATCATAAATTTTGATAGGGTATAATTTGTGAGTTAAATACCCAAATTGGATGAAACTAGGGTCACTTAGGTTGATCATTTGGCAGCTTCTTGATTTTTTACCCTTTTTCAGATTTGTTTTATTTTCTGCCTCAAGTGCACTTCTAGTAGCAGTCTCCTGACCTACTTATGATCTGTCAATTTTATTAGGTAGTATTTTATCTCAGGGTATCTTAGCCTCAGTTTGATCCTTCAGAATTTTCCTAGAGTTGATTTGATATGTGCTGCCAATCAATTTCTCCAAATGACTTATTGAGCTAATCAAAACCACCTTCTTAGGTCTAAGCATTAATTCAGCTGAGTGAGTCAAATGGCCAATATTCTTACCATATGTCCAATACCAGAATAACCAGCACTTAAAAGCATTGTTTTATTATAAATTTATTTTTTAACTTATCTAAGGTATACAAATGTCATGGTTAAATGACATCATAGTGGGGACAACCCCAAGGATAAGGCTGTGCGCCAGGAGGCTCAGAAGGTGAAGCTTCAGGCCCTCCCTGACCTCAGCACACACTAGACCAGCGATGGGTACCAGCTAAATATTCCCAGGTTGGTACTAGTGAGGTGCCTAACGCCCAGCCCCTTATGTCAGCCCAGGCGTTAAAATGGATGGTTTAATTAATTATTGCAGACAGTTCCATTTGGTTAGTCAAGGAATGGGGTTTTGAAACCCATTCCATTTATGAAATCACACGTTCAGGTTGGATCCAACTTCAATAAATTACTTGAGTGATTTTGGTTTTAGTGTTTTCTACCAATTTGAATGGTAGTGTTTGCCTATTGGTGAATCAGTGCTTGGGACCGCTTCAGCAGACTCCAAATTTCCCTGACGAAGTTTAATTATGTTTTCCACAACCAACATTCCTTGTTGGTCGACTTCCCAATAGAATTTTTCCCATTTTTTACCGTTTTATCAAATGTTATATAAATGATCCTGTGAGCAGACCCCTTTGAGGAGGTCTCATGCCACCTTAACCATTCCATTCTGAATACAATGAGATTATCACCTAGTGCACAGTTGGTTCGCCCAGGTACCCTCCAACCTGGGGCGTTTTTCCTTCTCTCCTTGTGCACCTCATCATTTCTGGATGGTTACTTATCACACTTCTTTGCTTAAGTTACTATTGATCCAGCTTTCACTGCTGGGCTCTAGTAGCTTTGGTACTAATGGCTAGTTTCTGTACATTGGCTCTGTGCACCATGAACCATCACGCTGGAAACAGGAGAGTTACAGACACTCTCCTTACATTAGTTGACCAACCATTTAAATTTATGTGCGCGATCTTTTTCTGTGTGGGACTTTTCCAAAGTGCAAACAGCGGGCGCCAGTTGTGGGCTTAGGCTGTGGTAAGCTTCACCACTGTTTTCTCTTTTTCCCAAGGGTTGGAGCATCTTGGCATTATTGTGGCTGCCTCCAACTGAAAAGTAACCACCCTTTGTGCTCCTACCTGGTGGATATGTATGCTTTTAAAGTCCAAAAGTCATTATTCCCTGACTTTCTGCTGAAATAAAAAAATTCAAATTAAATAAACGAGTTTTAATTTGACAGTGCATTCAGACGATGCCAGTGGAATTGGCGCAGGTGAGCCTGGGGGTGCTGGCCTTGGGTAATGTCGAGCATTCCTTTGCAGTTAAGGGAATAGTGTCGTTTGCTTCTAATAATGCGTTTTATGATGAAAATCTTATCCATACCTCTTAGCTGTTTATTAGCTTTTATGGCCTGGATGAGAACCCTATTCCAGTATATCAAATTACCCCTGAGACCCTCGTTTGACCCCTACCATGATCCGTGGCACTCAAGAAGTTGAGAGGGAACTTCGTCTTTAATAAGAGAAAGTATATGCACCTGCAGAGGGCATGGTGGGGTATGTGGCCTCAGTATTAAAATTGGCCAACTATCCCACCCCCTTCTATGATTCCAAAACATACTCTGATGGCTTGCTTGAGCCAGAGGAAGAATTTTCTGGTGAGGTGTTGTCATTATCTGCCATAAATAAAGACCATTCTGAGTATTTTCTACTGACTGCTATCCTTTCCTCCCCTTTAAGGAAACTCAGAACCACTATTTTGGTGGATACTGGCGCCTCTGAAAACTTTATGGACCAGAGCCTAGCCGACTACCTTAGACTGAGTTACTTGCCAGATGGTATGGTTAAGAGAGGGGCGTCCCAAGGTATTCCCACTCTGAGGATCATTGGGGCAGTGGTCTATCAGGTTGGCAAGTACCACTTGTCTGATCACTTCAAAGCCGTCAAAAATCTCCTGTTCTCTAACATTTTGGGTGTGGAGTGGTGGCGAAAGTTTAACGTTAGAACCAACCTGAAAGAGAATATTTTAGCCTTTACATTGAAGAATGGTCGCACATTAGTTGTTCCTTTGGCGGAAGAGAACGCCCAGGGCGAATTGCCCTACTGGCCCCATCTTCACCCTTTTAGTTTTGCCCCTTTTCTAAAGCCCTCAGTGGAAGTTCCTATACCTTCTTGTTTGGAGGTTTTGGAATCCTCTTTTGATGCAGTATCCGCTAACGCACTCCCTGAGCACTCTGAGTTCAATTGTGACTTCAAGCTCATGGTGGATCTGGTGCATATATCTTTCTCCATTTACCCATTGACGGTCAGGGAGGAAGAGGCGTTGGATGTGTGGGTGAAGAAACAGTTATTCAAAGGTGCGATTTTTTAGCGTACCTCCCCTGTATGCTCCCCACTTCTCTTTGTTGAGAAGTCTGATGGTACTTTATGCCCATGCGTAGACTATGGGATCCTCAACAACGTCAATGTACCAGATCTACATCACATCCCTTTGGACTCTCAGATTGCGCGCTATGTGGAGAAGGCTAGGGTCTTTTCCAAGCTGGACTGCCTCAATGCTTTCAATCAGATTCGGATTAAAAAGGGACAAGAGTGGCTAACCGCCTTCCATACCAGAAAAGTGATTTTCCAGTTTTTGTTCATGCCCTTTGGGCTTAATAATGCCCCTGCTATCTTTCAACGCCGCATTGATGCCGCGTTGGGGGACTTGTTAGGGGTATTCGCGGTTGCCTACATGGATGATATCCGGGTGTTTTCCCCTGATCAGGAGTCCCATGTAGTACACCTTCAGCAAGTAGTGGAGCGGCTAAAGGCAGCCAGCCTTACGCTGAAGATTAGCAAGTGTGAATTCTTCAAGTCCCAGGTCACTTTTCTGGGCAAAGTTGTGTTTGACCAAGGACACATGATAACTCCAGACAAGGAGAAGGCGATTTGTGAGTGGCCTACCCCCACTTCAGTAAAAGAATTGAGGAGTTTTTTGGGGACGTGTACGTTCCTCAAGAAGTTCACGCCAAACCTTTCTGAGGTGGCAGAGACCTTGTATAGGGCTAGTGGTGCAAAAGTGTTTCAGTGGTCCCCCGTTTTGGAGGATGATTTCCAAGCTGTGAAGTGCACCCTGTTGTCCACGTCCATCCTTCACCATGTCAACCCTTCAAAAAAGTTCATTGTGTCTACTGATGCCTCCAACTTCGCCATAGCGGCTGCCTTGTTACAAGTAGGCGAAGATGGGATAGAGCATTCGGTGGGATATTTTTCTAGGAAAATGTCTCTGCCTGAGTTGAATTACGCCGTTTATGACAAGGAGTTACTAGCAGTGGTGGAGGCGCTGACATATTGGCGTCACCACTTGCATGGCTCTACCCAAACGTTCTGCATATGTATAGATCACCGTGACTTGCTGTACTACCGCGCCCCTCATGTCCTAACCCCATGGCAGACACGTTGGCATGAGACCCTTGCCCAACTTGACTTTTCTTAAGAGTTCACCAAGGGCAAGGATAATGGTTTGGAGGATGCTTTAAGCCGCAACCCTGCTTTAGCTCCTGATCCAAAGGAGGTAGAAGTCCACAACACAATGGTGATGATTCCTTCATATAAAGTTCTGTCGTAACTTCCCTCTCCCCTGGCCAACAGGCCAGCGCTTTCACCTCTGGAAAACGCGGAGGAATATGGTATGTTCAAAAAGGTTGTCCTTTCTCAGCTGCTGTTGGGCAAATATACTATGGTACTTGCTAAGAGCGCTTTAAAACATGAGGATCTATCCAGGGGTTATCATGTAAAGAATGAGATGGTGTGATTTCAGGGGAGCCTTTGGGTACCTGCTGGACCACTGCGCCTGGAAATCATCAGGGACCATCATGATGGAATCACCATTGGTCATCCTGGGAAAGCAAAGACTTTGGAGTTAATACGTCGCACCTACAATTGGAAGGGCTTGCCTGCTCAGGTGGGGTGGTATTGTGAGGAGTGCATTCTGCAATCAAATGAAACCCAATCTTCAACTGTTAGTGGGCTTGTTGGTACCAGTCCAAAAGGCTGATGGGCCCTGGACTTCCCTATTGGTTAATTTTATTGTAGAATTACCTTCCTCTGATGGTTATGATGCCATCATGGTGGTGGTGGACCATTTTTCGAAGTTCGCCCACTTTATTCCTTGCAGAACAACAATAACTGCAGCTGAGATAGCTAGGCTCTTCGTCACTCATGTGTTTGCGCTTCATGGGGTTCCCCAAGAAATTATCATTGACCGGGGACCCCAGTTTACCTCCATCTTGTGGGAAGAGTTTTGTAAGAATCTTCAGATTCGCCCCTGCCGTTCAACTGCCTATCACCCCCAATCAGATAGGCAGACTGAACGAGTGAACCAGTTCTTGGAACAGTTTCTGCGGTTTTATACCGCCGCGGATCATTCAGATTGGGTTTCTCCCCTCCCTATGGCCCAAATTAGCTACAACAACACTTTGCATTCTTCTATCAGTTGTTCCCCTTTTTTCGCCAACCATGGGTTTACCCCGCCTTTAACATGGAGCCCAGATGTAGTTCTAATGCTGAAGCGATGGTGGACTTTGCCAAGACTATTAAGAAGGTTCATCAGGGGGTTTTCACAAGTTTGGAGGTGGCAATGCAAGTTTATAAGGAGAACGCTGATGGTAAGCGCCGAGTGGGTCCAGCGTACAAGGAAGGAGATATTGTGATGCTTGATGCTCATAGTATCCCTATCAAGCAGCCATTTAAGAAGCTGGGACCTGAGAGGATTTGCCCTTACCGCGTTGTTATAAAGGTGGGACATGCCTCATACCAGCTATATCTTCCCTCTTCATTTCAGATCTCCTCTGTTTTCCAGGAGATCAAATTGATATTGTTTGAGGGCCCCCCACCAGAGACTCCTGAGGCCTTCTCGTGGATGGGGCGCCAGAGTGGGAAGTGGAAGAAATAGTTGTCTCACGACACATTAAAAGAAGACTCAAGTACCTGGTATCCTGGAAGGGTTTTGACGCTGCAGAGAACAGTAGGGTTCCAGCGCGTGACTGTGTGCATGCCCAAGATTTGATTAAAGCCTTCCACAAGCTTTTCCCCTAGGCTGCTGGATCTCAACCCAAACTGACTGTTGCCACCATGAAGTTGGCCCCAGCCCACAAGAACTTTTCCCTTGCGCAAGCCCCTGGAGGGGGGTTGAGCCCCATCAAGAGGAGAGGGTAATGTCATGGTTAAATGACATCATAGTGAAGAC
The DNA here is from genome assembly GCA_022478985.1 of Massospora cicadina. Taxonomy (NCBI): domain Eukaryota; kingdom Fungi; phylum Entomophthoromycota; class Entomophthoromycetes; order Entomophthorales; family Entomophthoraceae; genus Massospora; species Massospora cicadina. Next base: position 97,392 of record JAKSZP010001606.1, read on the forward strand.
CAACCCAAAGGATAAGGCTGGGCGCCAGGAGGCCCATAAGGTGAAGCTTCAAGCCCTCCCTGACCTCAGCACACACTAGACCAACGCTGTGTACAAGCTAAATATGCTTAGGTTGGTACTAGTGAGGTGCCTAACGCCCAGCCCCTTACGTCAGCCCAGGCATTAAAATGGATGGTTTACTTAATTAACGCAGATGATTCAATTCAGTTAGTTGAAAAACGGGGTTTTTCAAAACTGCTCCTATGAAATCACACGTTCAGGTCAGACTAACTCCAATAGATTACTTGAGTGAAGTCAGTTTCGGCATTTTCTACCAATTTGAATGGTAGTGTTTGCCTATTGGTATTTTTTTGCTTGGGACCACTTCATCAGACTCCAAATTTTCCTGACGAAGTTTAATTATGTTTTTTACAACCAACATTCCTTGTTGGTTGACTTCCCAATAAAATTTTTCCCATTCTTTACCGTTTTAATAAATGTTATTTTATATGATCCTGTGTGCAAACCCCTTCGAGGTGGTCTCATGCCACCTTAACCATTCCATTCTGAATACAATGAGATTATCACCTAGTGCACCGTTGGCTCGCCCAGGTACCCTCCAACCTGGGGCGTTTACCCCTTCTCTCCTTGTGCACCACGTCATTTCAGGATGGTTATTTATCACACTTCTTTGCTTTAGTTATTATTGCTCCAGCTCTTACTGCTGGGCTCTAGTAGCTTTGGTACTAACGCCTAGTTTTCATGCGTTGGCTCTGTGCACCGTGCACAACCACGATGGAAACAGGATAGTTACAGACACTCTCCTTACATCTAATCTTGGGATAAGCATAGATATAATGTTTAGGCTTAGATTCAAAAGTATAGTTTTTACAAAAGAGTTTTTATAAATTAAAAAATCTAAATCATTACTGGCATAAAAATAAAACTTAAGGTTTAAGTCTTTGAATAATAAATGAAGTGATCTTTCTTTTTTCTTTGATCAATTAATAAATTAAAGTTTAATATCTATAAGTATATTGAATACAACAACGTTGTCATCCCCCCAATTTAAGTTTTTAAATCTTTTCAAGTCTGACACCTACTACCCCATGTGGGGTGGTGTGCGCCTGAACTAGTCTTCTAACCCTCCCAATTCCTCTAATCTCTTTGTTTACCTTATACCTAGACAACACCTTGCACATACCCAGCGGCGCTTAGAAGCCTCTTAGTGCTCTCATGGAGCAACCTGTTCTTCAGCCTTTAAATTAAGTATGGGAACCTCTTTCCCCACGCAAAAGCAGCCATCATCAAGATAGCTCAGTCAGGGTTTAAGACCGCCAGTTTTATAATTTTCCCCTCTAAGGGGTACTTTAATCTGGCCTCTCTAGTGAAGCTCAGGTCATGGCTGCAGCAACAGTGCCAATATTTAGTTATAAATTCATCCCTACCTCCCGCAATCAGTTGGCGGTAGGCGCCACTCTGGCAGTCCACATTCCTGGGTTGCCTAACCGTTACTCCACAGAGCAGCTCTGCCATGAGCTCCTAGATAGTTTGGCCTCTTACAGTGCAGATCTCATCCTCTAGTTTATGTTTCTAATGGGACCCGCCACCTCGCAGGGCCTAGCATTTTTGTTACAATCCACCTCTTCCATTAGGAAGACCATCTTGCCATCACCTCCACACCGTGATCTGCTCTGCCTCCAACCACCCACACTTGGTCCATGTGTAGAATGACTCACCATCTGCCACTTGTGCTTTGGATTAAACCACTTGAAGTGTAAGTGCCCTCCTTTAACAGCTGCAGCAGCCTTAGCCCCTACTCCCTCTGGCGTTGGCTCCCATAACCAATATGTCTGCAGTTTTAGTGGTTACATTCCTCCCTCCCTACTTAAATTCTGTGGCCAAAGCTCCACCAGCAGAAGCCAATCAGGCTTAATCTTCATAAAATGTTCAGGAGCCAATAACTGATCTGGCCCAAGTAAAGTTTGCCTTAGTTAATACTTTGAGGGTTATCTGCTACTGCCTACAGCCAATCAACTCTCATTGCTGGTTCAAGTTTGCACATCTGCAACCAAATTAATCACTCATGGGGTAGCAGACAATGGGAATCCTTTTTATGAGCCCTAAATTAAGTTCTTAAATTCTTCATTACTCTCAAACCAGATCCTCAATGCTTTTTAGAAAGGCTTCCCAGTTAAAACTCACAAGCAGCTTGCTGTAAAAGCAGCTGCTTTCCCCACTAAAACCCCTTTATGGCAAGCCATCCATGTAGCTGTAAACCTTTAAGCTGTGTTGCTTGCTTTAGCACCCAAGTCTACTGCACAGGTCCTGATGTGCGTTGTAATTTATTGTTGATAATAGTAGAATGGATCGACAAAAGTATGGAGGTATTATTATAATTGTCAAACCAAATTGAGTATTATCTTCAACACTAGCCTGGTGCTAACGCTTTACTTCAATCCTTGTAGGTATTTCTGGAAAGCAAGGGAACCTAATCCTATGACTCTTTCTCCTGATGGATTTAACCTACTATAGGTTCAGAGGTTCTCTGTTTCTCACTTGACGCAGGAGCCATTGGAGGTAGTGATAGTACAAAATAGACAAAATATCTGATCCTTTAACTCTGATCCTAAGAGTAGATATACATTAAATTCATGACACTCTATATTATTATATTTTTTTTGAGTTATTATGGATTTTGATCTAATCTCATCTCCTTTATCTAATAAATAAAAAGCGAGTTTATAAAGAATGTGACGTCCCACTCTTCTTTTGGCACCCCAATTTGGAAACAGTAGCAACAACTGAAGTATTAACCATCTGTGTCGCACCCAACAATGATTTTCCTCATCCATCTACAAAATTCTTCTGCTGACTAGAAATGCAACCTTTTTTGGATTATATTAAAGAATGGGTCCCAATAATTTTACTCAATCCCAGCATATTAGCCTTATCAAGTTATCATGAAGATTAGATAATGGGACTTTTTACCCATAAACAGCAGGTCACGTTCAATAAAAAATGTTAACTTGCAAATTGGTATAATAAACTTCATCAAAGCAAGAAAATGATAAATCCCTTAGTCAATTAAAGACAAACTCTGCTCAACTCTTACAATATGCTTTAGTTAATAAATAAGTCAATAATTAAATCAATTGTTATTATAGCACTAGTAGTGCCAACCCAAAAAGGTGAGCCGCCACGCATCTTTATTTGCAAATGAGCCAAACAAAGGGATTATTAGAAATAAAAATTCCTAATATGGCACCTCATCTAACAGCCTAGGAAGCCATATCAGAAGGTGAGGAAGCTTTCTGGAAACTTTTTCTGGCGCCCGCTTTAGCTAAAAGACCATGGTGGACAACATTAGGGTAGGAGCATCAGCAACCTGTGGCATAAGGAGGTATAATTTTGGGTTTTCTTCACTAATGAGGCCAAAAGTGTCCATTGCCTTAACGTATTGAGCAAGTTGATGCTCAGTGAGAGTGATGAAAGCAGGCACACAAGTGAATGCCTTGATGCGCTGTTGGGTTTGGGAATAATTAGAGTCAAAAAGAGAAGAATTTTGCTTCATTGATGCAAGCGCAGCTTGCACCAAAAGCAAGCCCCTCAATTTCATACTTCAAATCTTCCTCAAAATCATGGGTAATTTGGGATAGGAATACCCTCAACAAAGAGGCTCCATCGCCCCATGAAGTTACTGGCGAAGTAGGGTGTTGGCAGGGGCAGCTGCAGCCTCAACTTACATTTTATTAACGTTTTTATAAATTGTAAAACCGTTTTGAGGGCAAAAATGAGGGGACATGAATTGGGAGGGTCCATGAAGAACTCCTCCAAAGTAAAATTCAGCTTTCACATGATATGGTCATTTGTCCTCATCAATCCATTTGAGAGCCTAAAATGAATTGGATTCATCCAGCACTGGGCAAGCCACCAGAATTGGGGCAGTGCCAGGAGCTGATTGGCCACGTGCTGTTGACCACAGCAGCTCAGCTTAAAATGATTCAGCCATCAAATCAAGATTTCATAATCCAGTCAAATTGGACTAATTTTTTAACATTTCAATATTTGTTTGATTGCCACCTTGAAAGCGGTGACAGAATTTGCCAAGGTTGGGGTGGGAGGATTGAGACCCATTTAAAAATTGAGCCAAAATGACCAATGACCCAAAGCTGGAGGGAGGAGCAGTAGAAGCAGCAGAGGTAGAAACCATAGGGCATCTGTGCTTTGAGTGATCAAGCTCAAAGCACAAGGGTCAAATAGCGTGGCCGTTCTTGATGCATGCCAGAATGAGTGATCAGGGGCAGATCTGATCACTGAATGAGGGGGCTTTTCAAGGTGGGTGTTGCAATCAAATGGGTGGATCATCAAAAAAGCATGCAGCCCTGGAAAATTGATCTGCTTTGTTAGAACCACAAATTGAAACTTGGGGTCTGCGCCATAAATGGCCAAACCTTCCATGAGCTTATGGCGGAGGCGTTCAGAAAAAAGGTGTGAGGCTACCCGATGAACTGGACCACCAAAGTGGCCTCATCTAGGAGTCAGGTGCAAACGGTGGGAAGGGAAATATTTATAAAAACTAATGGCAGCTTAAATGCTGCTGTTGCATCAGCCTTGGAACAAAAGCCAAGGTTGAAATGCCCTTTAAAGGGGAAGAAATCAATGAACCCAACAGTTTTAAACACCGCAAAACTTTTCTTTCTCATTGCAAACATTTTTGCAACCTATTCAATTCAAGACTGAATCTAGTTTGATAATCTCACAGAGGAGATTAGTCTGCGCTCATGTCAGGGAGCAGTTGGGCAAGCAAGGTAAGAGGAGCAGTTGGAAGGCCTGCAGCCTCCAACGTTCGAAAATGCCCCGGAGAATCTGGCTGAATAGACAAAAATCTTAAAAAACTGGCGGTCACAATTTCCCCAGAGATACTCGCATGGCAAGCACGATGCAACCAGTACATCAACACGCCACACTCCCAGCCACTTTTGTCAGTGAAATTTGGAGTCCGTGTGTATCTGGACATCCAAAAAACGGCCTTATGGGAAAAATTTTGTGAAGATGTACACAAAGTTTTCCTGACCGCGGTGTACGTTGCACCTCACTCCATGTTGCGCGGTTGGATGGACCTAGGTTTCAAAAGCAAAAAAGCAGCAGACAAGGCTGCAGCGGTGCACATAGTGGTTGACCTCCCTGAAGGGCAACGGGTCATCAAAACTAAATGCACCAGATGGACAAAATCAAACCAAATTTTCCTCACGTTTGCCTTTTTGCCTACTATGGTAAAACGTGACATTTTGGAACAACACCTGAAAGATGGTCTCGCCATATATGGCGAAATACAATCTTTTAAATGCAACGCTTCATGCTGATGCCACACCTGTGCACCGGCAAAGCCATCGCAGTTCTGACCCCAACTGAGGAGATCGCGAAGGACCTAACCCAGATCCCACACTCCACTTTTATCAATATTGCAGGGCATACCACCCACCCATTCTGGGTGACCGTGGACAGCGCGCCCCCCATTTGCACCCACTGTGATGTGTTCAGCCATAAGGTGCATGCATGCCCCATCAAGGAGGGCATCACATTCCAAGAGCACCCCTTGGCGGCCATGGCCAATGGAGAGGTGCACTATGAACCAACTGCAAGCACCAAGGAGGCTTTCCCGTGGGGAGCACAAGGCTGCTACCTATTGGTAAAGCCTATCTCCCCACAGGAACGGAAGAAGGCCAAGCAGGCCCATAGGGCCACAGCCAAGGAAGCAGCCAAGGCCACCACCGCTATCCCACACTCACAATGCCAGGAGGACATGGAGACCTTCGCGGCGGAAGCAACTTGGGAATCCATCATCCAATCAGACTGGGAAGCCCATGCTGAGCAGGCCACTCAATCTGAGGATCCAATGGGAGATTCAATCTCACCCAATCGTTGCACCCAAGCTCCGGCCAAAACTGACTTGGGACCTATCCCAACTGAAAAACATTTTTTTGACCTGCTTGACGGTGCACCAAACTCATCTGCACCGCAAAAAAATCGTCCGACAGCGGGAAAACAAAAAGTGAAGGCCAAAGCCAACGCGACTCTTTCCACAAAACTCAACAAAAACTCCAATAGTGTTGCTGCTAACACCTGCGCTGCTGTGCAAGCCCGTGGGGACCTAGAAGAGGCTGGGGGGCCCGGGGGCCCACCCCCTCACACCTAAGGTGCAATGGGGGAAACCTTCACTCTAGGGATGTTGAATATCGCCGGACTCAAGGCCTCCCCATCCTGGGCTAGGAAACTGAGTTTTTTACAACACAATTTACCCGTGGATATCCTGGCCATCCAGGAGTCCCACTGTCCACAAGGTTCCGAGGAAGCTTGGAAAACAATGCTCCTCCCATCCCTATCCTTTTGGTTGAAGCACTGTGGGGTGCTACTTCTAAAAATAATTTATCAAAATTCACATCCTCAGAAACATTCCTAAATGGCCGAGTGCTCATCATCACCTTCTTGTGGGCTGATGTAGTGCACGCAATTGTCAACATCTATGCCCCAAACGGTGCACACGAGCATCAGGAATTTTTCTCGTTGGTCAAATTCCTCCCGCTACCCCCTGATTCTTTCCTAGTTGGCGACATAAACTGTTGGCTAACCTCACCAGCGTACCAGTGGCCTCCCTCATCCCACGCCCCACAGGATCATGTAGAACTACGCGTTATAAAGGCCACCCTTGGGTTAATGGATGCGCTGCTGTGGCATGCCCCACTGCTCAAAAACATGACATGGCCCCACATCCACAACGGCCAATTAAGGTTCATGACCCACATCGACATTATTCTAATGCCAGCGAAATTCCAACCCCACATCTCCCACTTCAAGACAACAAAATTGGAATTCTCTGACCACCGACTGGTCTCATTAACCTACCACTTACCCGTCACAGTTGCAAAGGCCCCACATTGGTGCAAAATCTGCCCCTGAGCTTGCGTCGCCAAAATTTTCCATGTGGGTGGAAGAGGCAACTTTGGAAAAATCGTTTGTTGCACCATTTTGCGTGGACCCCATTTCCACATGGGCAACTTTCAAAGAGGACATCATCCGCCACTCTTGCCATCTCTCCTCCAGACACTCACGAGCCACATCGGTGGTTATCTCGTGCGCTCTGGCAGAATTGGCACACTTGGAGTCCAACATTCCAGCTACAGGATACAGCCCTGCATGGGGCTGGAAGTGGGCGGAGGCAGCTGCCTACCTCAACGCACTCAAAAGGCAACACAAACATCAGGTTTGTGTTCAATACAGGGCCACACGCATCACAAAAGGTGACAAGTGCACCACATATTTCTTTAAAATATTTTGTACCACGCCAGAGCATGGCCTGCACACAGGTGCAAAGATCGGATAATTCCATTGCGGACACACCAGCCAAAGTGGCAATCGAAATGCAAAAATATTACTCTGAGCTATACCACTCCAACCCAATTCAGCCGGCCAAAGTGGCAGAATTTCTTGACCAAGCCCACATCCGCACCATTTTCCAATACCTGGAAATAATGAATTTAATTACCCCAAATGAATTATGGACAGCCATTCGCGGTGCGCCAAACCAAAAATGCCCAGGCCCAGATGGCATTCCATATGAGTTCTACAGTAATATTTCAAATATATCCCCATTACTGCTCGCCTCACTTAACCAAAGCCTGTTGGAAATGCGCCTCCTACCAGGAGGACATGAGGCCTTTACTGTCACACTCTTCAAGAAAGGGGATAAGCTTGACTTAGCCAACTGTCGCCCCATTTCTCTAACAAACACAGACACCAAAATTTTAACCAAAATCATGGCTAACCGTTTAGGGACTGTAGCATCTGCCACCATCTCCCCAGAACAATTCAGTTTCATCCCCAGAAGGTCGATTTGGGATAACGTGCACTCTGTGGCTAATGCATGTCAATCCACAGCCTCAGGAGCACTGGTATTCTTGGACCAACAAAAGGCCTATGATAGAGTAAACTGGGAATACTTAAGGGCCTGCCTCCATCAATTCCGCCTACCCCCCCGCTTCATAAACTGGTTAATGCTGCTCACGGAATCTGCAACAATGGCAGTGCATGGCCCAGGCTTCCTAACGGAAGTAGTCCGCCCTCAAAGGGGCTTGCGACAAGGGGACCCCTCAGCCCACTCTTATACAACTTCAGCCTTGACCCACTACTGCGAAATGTGAATGCTCAACTCACTGGGGTCCATGTGCCAGGCCAAACCCCAGTCAAGATGATGGCATTTGCAGATGATTTCGTGGTGGGGGTGTCTAATAATAAAGATGCACGCGCGCTTGAAGCCCTAATCCAGGAATATTCCCGGGTAAGCAACGTGGCACTATACGCCTCCAAAACTGAAATCATCCTCCTTGGTCAGTTTCAGAACTGCTGGGCCCCAGCAATTAGTTCCCAACCCGGCCCATCTTCTCGCCCACGTCCATGCCTTACTAACTCAACACACACCGCTCTACTGGTGCTTCCCTTCATGCCACGTCCTACCATAGGACCGGTGCGCCATCTGGGCGTGTGGATGGAGGCAGGCGGATACGCGTCAGCAGTAATGGAGTGCCATATACTGGACAACGTGACAAAGCGAATTGCCTCTCTCAGAGCCCACCCTACTACCCTTACTGGCAGGGTTGTTCTAGCCAATTCTATGCTCCTATCCAAAGTCTGGTTTGGAGCCCACGCCATCCCCTTCTCCCCAAGCTTCTTCAAATCCCTGTATGCCTTGCTGCAAGGATGGCTTTGGTCAGGCCGCCCTCCACCAGTACGGCTAGAAGTCATGTTTGGCCCTCATCATCAAGGTGGCATGGGCCTGCTTGACTTTAAAGCCCATGCTGCCAAGATCCTGGGCACCTGGATCGCGGCCGTCACCGCTCCTACACTCCCATCCTAACACTGGTCCCGCGCAGCCCGCTCCAACCTCTCCCAAGCCTTGGGCCTCAACAATCCATCAAACCCCCACTCCCTGATGAAATACCTCGCATCACACACATCGGCCACAGGTCCTCACGGGACTAAAACCTACTACAATTGAATCCTACTCTCCATGAGAAGCGCAGAATGGAGAATTTGTATTAGCGGACATACAACCCAAAGAGGCCACCCCTCTCCTCAGTTCACACAAGAGATACAGGGGCTACCCATCCATGATGGCGTGATCCCCATTCGGCCCCATGTCCTATCCAGGGTGGACTACCTGGGCATGATGGACATCCCTTACTCCATTGAGACCCAAAAAAATATCTGGAAATATGTACACCATCCTCTGTTGCAACCTCAAGTCCACTCCCATGTGTGGTGCTGCCTGAGGTGGGTGTACCGTACAGCTGAGCGCTCTAACGCTTTACACTCATTCTGTGTTGTGTGTGGCCAGTATGGAACGCTGTTCCACCGCCTGGAGAAGTGCCCCACCTCTAAAGTGATATGGCGCGAAGTTTAACGTCTGCTGGGCCAGGATCAAACGCATCCCTTCAGTCTGTCAAGAGATATGTTTGCTCTATCAATGGCCTCCTCCCTTCCACCCTCCCTCCGTGCTCTGGTGGTTGCAATCGCCATGTAGACTATCCACACAATCGTCTTAGATGCCATCGCAGGCTCCACCCCCACCCTCCCAGAAACTGTCCACAGATTCTGGTCTCATTTGGTGGACCACTTTCAAGCATGGATGTTTGGATACCTCCCACCACGTCGCCGACAGCTGGTCTCCTCCTGGTTCCCAGTCTGGTTCATCAAATCAGACCCCTTCCTCCACACGTGCTCAGTAGTGGCTACGGCCCCTTCACATGTTCCCTCCCCCTCCCCATAGTGGCGTTCCCGCTGGCAACAAGAGATAGCATCTCTTCTCTGGGGTGCCTCCCCTGGTACTAAGTTTGTCTGTCCTGAGTCATATTCAGAAGTGTCCGTCTCATGGTCAGCCTTCCCCGCAATAAATTCAAAAACAGTTTTAAACACCGCTGTGGCCATCTTAATGATGACTGCACTTGAATATGGTAAGAGGTTCCCATTATTTGACCTGAAGGCTGAAATGCAAATTTCTCCATGGGAGCACCAAAGGGCTCTGGAGCACTGCCTGGGAACTTGCAAGGTGGTGGTCCAAGTCCCATTGGGGGATATTTTTTCAGTAGTGTAGAGGGGCTATAAGAGCCAGCCTGGGTGTGCTTCAGTGGCATCTGAATTATGTCAGATGGTGGCGCACCACTATTTTTAAGACAGGGAAGCAGACGTCAAGAGCATTGCCATATGTAAGTTTTGGCTTGATTGAGTAGCGATTATTTGTATTTTTTCAAAAAAGATCAAATCAGCTTTAATCTTGATGTCAAAGTTAAAGAGATATAATTAAATAAATTGTTAATTGTTAGGGATCATCCCAGTGAAACGTTAGCAATTTAGCAGAATCAAATCTAATGGATTAGTTAATATTCCATTAGGTATAATGACCAACAATAGTTATCATCTCTAATTATTTATTACATCCACTAATGTGAATCTCCCAGAGGATAAGCAGATGGTATTATAATTTATTAGACTAGATTATGTGGGTTACAAAAATCTTAACTCAACTCCTTGTTTGAACAAATTATACGGCGATGATAGATTTTTGGAAGAAGATGCTGCTTCATTCCTAGCCTGACTCCGCCATTATAGTTTAATTTTGTTTTCTCATAATCCATCTCTTTTTTCCTTTCTCAATGCATCTCTTCATGGTCTTTCCCCTCAGCAAATTTTCTTCATCTTCTTCTTACTGCTACCTCCTTAGAGCGCAGTTCCACAGCCCTATGCTGTACCAGGACTATTTTTAGTCATTTTCACAAATAATGTCCAAAAATCCTGTATTCCTCAGGTGGGCTTCTATGTCTCCTCATTATTAAAGGATATTCTCTTTGGCTTCCCTAAATTCCTTGGTTTCTGTATTTCCCCAGTCTGGACTCTCCAACCTTATAAAAGTGGATCTTTTTTAATTCTGTCATTATTTATCCACTTTTTACATCACTTGACAACAGTAATTGTGAATATCACCAGATACTTTTTATCATGGCAAAATAAAAATCAATATTATAATATATATTCTTTACTTTCTTATTTATATATATATGACTTCTCTATGATTTTTCTTATATAATCATTTATATTTTCATATTCTCTTTTTGCAATGAGACTTAACTTATTATCAGTAGGCTCAGGGGTCCATCCTTTATTTTACAACTATTTTGGCTCAGAGGTCCTTTCTTTAAACTTAACTGACAATTATGATTCAGAGGTCCCTTTAGAAACTTAACCAACACACTGGAACTTAACCTATAGTTTTTAGGTTTAGAAGACCCATGGAACATCGCAATTATTTTTTTCTTTGGATCTAATACTTCAAGTATCTGGTATGGAGCCTGTTCAAAAATGACCATTGGTTTTGTCTTAGCGCATAGGCATCTATTGCTGCCTTGGCAATAATCTCAAATGGACCCAGCCATAGGGCATCAAATTTGTTTCTCATCCCAAATCCATGGTATCAAAATATGCTACCCTATATCTCACATAGTACTCTTTCAGTGCTATTCAATTTTGATTACTCATCTCCTTTACTATAATTTCCTCTTCAATGTTGTATCAGCTGTCTTTATTTTTTGATTCAATCACAAGATTCACCAGTTAGGCTAATATTACTTTGCACTCATCTTTAAAGCTGGTCTAACTGTTGAATACAAACTGGTGTTAGTGAGGCTCTTCATCCATATAAGAGTTCAAATGGTGTTTTTGGTCGCCGTATGATAACTGATATTATATGCAAAGGTAACTGAATTCAAACAAAGATACCCAAGAGGAGTTTTACCTAGAGATCAATTTTTGCAGCATCTCAGCTAGAGTTCTGTTGAGTCTATCAATCATTCCATTTGTTTCTGGTCGATAGGGAATGGACACCACTCCTCAAATTCCCATTTAAATATTCAGTATTGTGATCATGTATAACGTAGAGTTATTCCATTATCACTTAATAATAAATTGCGAGCATCAATGATGGTACACTACTTGGTCCAGTATGAATCTCGCCGTGCTTGTAGCATCTACTTTGCTCAAGGCCTTTATCTTGACTCACCTAATTAAATGATCTATCACAACTATGAAGTACTTTACTCCTCCAGTAAAAACACTCAAGGGTTCCATCACATCTATCAATACCATGTGACAAGTGAACCTAGGGCATACTAGCCGGTATACCATCAAATTCTTTTTTGGCACTAGTGATGACCAACCCAAAAGGGGGAGCCGCCACGCATCCTTAGTTGCAATTGAGCCAAACAAAGAGATTATCATAAATAAAAAAATCATTATTGAAACGCAGCTAACAGCCTAGGAAGCCATATCAGGTGTGAGGAAGCTTTGGAAAACTTTTGTCTGGCGCCCGCTTTAGCTTGCAGACCATGACGGATAACATTGGGGTAGGAGCATTAGCAACATGTGGCATAGGGAGGTATAATTGTGGGTTTTCTTCATTAATGAGATCAGCGGTTTCCATTGCCTCAAAGTATTAAGCAAGTTGATGCTCAGCAAAAGTGATGAGAGCAGGCATACAAGTGAATGACTTGATGTGCTGGTGGGTTTGTTGATAATTGTGGTCAAAAAGAGAAGTCTTTACTGCATTGATGCAAGCGCAGCTCATACCAAAAGCGAGCTCCTCAATTTTGTATTTCGCATTTTTATCAAAATTATGATGGAATTTTGGGATAGGAATACCTTCAACGAGGGGTTCCATCGCCCCATGAAGATGCTGGCAGAGTAAAGTGTTTTCAGGAGCAGACGCGGCCTCCACTGCCTATCCTATCACATTCTTACGCGGCTTGAGAAGTTGACATTCCATGCAACAGGCTAGATAATCTGCCACACTGTAATTTATCAACTCCCAGTAATGATATAGGAATAAATGGTTTAATCAAATTTCATAGGCCACCATGCCCTACAACTTTGTGTGGCTTATCTAATTTGGCTCATTCTGACAATTTTGGGAATAAGTACCATTTTCATCAATTGATTTGTAGAGCTGTCCATTCTTCATTTATTATTTTCCAACAAATTCTTCAGAGCGATTTAAATCTCTTGGGGTTCATCCTCAATATCCCCTTGAGCATCCTTTTGTATAAATCCGCTCGCTGATATATTACTTGAATGGAAGGTAATACCAATAGTCTGTCAGCATTCTGATGTGCTGCTTCTGGTCAGTGAATTATTTTAAAATTGTAGGATTAAAGTTTCAGAGCCAATTGTGCCAGTCGTCCCTCAAGCTCCTTGGAATTATGTAACCAGCATAGAGATGAGTGATTGGTTACATTCTTGAAATGTCCCATGTATATACACTTGTTAATATTCTGATGTGACTAAACAATAAGCTCCAAATAGCTGCATCGGATTGGTTAATATCGGATGAAACCAAATAAAAGAGCAATATTTTTTGGATCGCCTGAAAATAAGGCAATAAGGTGATTAACTCATGATGAATATTTAATAGATCGCCTCAAACTAAGGAAGTAGTGAATTTAAGAATAATAGACCCTTCCAGGACCCTCTGTTACAAGGATGAACCAATGAGGATACAATGGTAAAGAATAGCCTAAGCGAAAGGATTGGTACCAACTGAAATCGCTGATATATAAGAGAGACAAGAAGATTGAGAGAATGATTGTTGGTAGAGAGAAGAGAACGGAGCAGAAGGAATCTGCTAATATTAATTTTATAAAGTGTGTGGTCAGAGCTAATTGCTTCATATTTTATTATGTTTTTTAGTTTGTCTCAAGGACCAGCAATTTCCATATCATCTGTCCGTTGCTCAGTGGGAATGAACCTGTGCTACTGTTAAAAAATATCTCAACGATATTTCCAAAAATATACCAGGGGTGCTCACTACAGGGGTCCCATTGATCAACCACAATATAATAAAAAATCTCCAGTCGCTGGCCATGTTGCATCTGGCCTGCATTGTTGGGGAATCCTCATGGCACACTGTGCCAGCCAAATAAGTGGAACTTAAACTTGCTTTAGACGCGGTTCTCAAGAAGCAGGATGAGCTCCTTCAGGATAATAATGACACAATGAACCAGTCTAACAACATGTTCAGCCATATACATGTCTTTGGACAACAAAACAGGAAACTTGCTTATTTCTTGGATGAAACTACTAAATGAATACACTGTGCAGAGCGGAAGCTGAACAGCATCTCTCACCCTCAGCGCCCTCATTGGGAAGTGGACGTACTAGAAGGACCCACTTGGGAAGAATTATATTGATTAGTATGAGGCTAGGTACCCAGTTGAGGAGCCTTTCACTGACACCGCAGTCATTGTGAGCTACTCCGCCCATGATGGTAGCCTCAGAAATGATTTTGTATCAGTGAACCAATTCCCCCAGTTGATGGCTGTACTGCCCACCAAAGGAACCCACACTAACCCTGAAGCAGCGGAAAATCCATACGCCTCTGGCCCTACCAAACCAGAACCTCAGCGAGATATTACCTATGGATCTTGACCCATTCCTCAGTATGCTCCAAAGGCTCACAGCTTCAAGCGGGAGGAGGAGGTTTATATCAATAAGCTGCTTCCGGTTGATCACAACAAGAACATCCATGGGTTCTTTCATTAAATTTGAGTTTGTGGTGGAAGGAGCCTCAGATCAGCGCAAGTCTAAATTGCTGATATCCGCCTTGGATGTTAGAAACGCTGATCTAGCCACTTGGTATATTCCAAGAAGTTTTGTTACATATCAAGAGGTGAAGGTTACTGTGCTGCAGTTGTTTGGAGGTACCACAAAGATGTCACAGCGGAGGCTGAGTCCTAGGCCATTGAATTTATTGTAATGAGACCCTCGGTACGTTTGCTGAACAATTTATGGCTGAAGCCCATGTGTTAATTGGGGCAGGGACTTTATCAAATCTAAAGTGGTCATTACAATGACTTCTGTAGTGAAGCCATACTGTGAACTATACAACAACATGGCTCCAGTTTTGAAGGATGACGTACTCCTGCTCAAGATTGTTCATTTTTTGTGCCATCTATCCGCTACCTGTAATCCACCCAATACATATTGAAAACATACCGCAACTATTGCCAGACCTTCTTATTTTGAGAAATTCTCCTGTCATGTTCATATTCCGCCTAGTGACCCCCAGCCTTATCATAAGTTGTGTGCCTCACCCTCTGCCAAGTTACCCCCAGAAGTTTTACTTCCAGTCTGGACCTTCTTGTGATAAATGCCAGCAGCCCAACTTTCGCCATGGGCCTATTTACACTGATCATCAGAAGTGAACCTATCATCCTGGCCCTGGTTACGCTGATTGCCAACAGTCAACTTATGGGCCCGGCACATCTTATAATAACCAAGGATGCAGACCCTACAGGGTAAATTATTTTAATTGTGGTCACCCTGACCACCTTGCCTGGAGTTGCCCCAACTGTTGGATTCACTTTGTACAGCAGAATCAGTACTACCAGGGAAAAGATGGATTGGAGTAGAGATGTAACTCTCTACCTCTGCTATCCTAACCCCAAACGTTCCACCTGAGCCTATAAAAGTATATTTAGAGGAATTCTAGTATGATGATGGATTTTTATATTATCAGATGGTTGGAGTGGTAAATATACTGACATGAATGCAAGCCAAGGCTTCAGGGAAAAAAGGATCTCAGAAGCAACCAAGGCCATACGCCTGTCAAATTTTCATACAAACTTATCCAGACGATCTGAGGCCGTCCTCAGATGCGCCTTCCCTGAATGGAGTAAAGTTGCCCTCCTGGTGGATGCTATTGTCAAAGAATACCTTAAGTCGGTGAGGTTATTATGAGTTTCTTTGGGAAAAAGAATCTTTAAATATCCAAAAATTAAACAGTCAAAATTCTTCTTATTCTTAGTGTAAATAATGTGACATTTTTGTAAATAAAATTAAATTTGGTTATAGCTTTATTAGCCCCATCAATATAGTTTCCACTGAGTTGGTGGCAAAGTTGACATTAAAGCCTGATGTAAAGAAATCGAATGTTGTATGGGACCACTGAAGCTAAAAATGAGTTCTGAGGAAGTGTACAGTGCACTATCTTTGCAGTTTGGGTCAATTGTTGTTGTAGCTCCAGCAATGGTGTTAATAAAATTCAATTACAACCTGGTAATTGAAACTGCTTTCATGCAACGCTTTGGGGCTGATGTTGACATGACAGAGAAAACCTTCGAAATTTTGAGGCAGCATGTCCCAATTTATTTTTACCTCCAGCGGAGTGCCAAAGGATCCGGTGCATATTGGACATATCAACCTTGCCTATAGTGATGAGGTGATTCTGGTTTGCTACCATTGACTAAAAAATAAGACCCTGGCCTTCCCCAGCAGATATATGAATATTAAGGGCTACCTCTCAGAGCTGCTGAGACTATGTCCATCCCCTCTGGACACTAAGTGATAATAAACACCAACTTAGAGGTGGAAGTACCAGCTGGGCTCTATGGGGAGGTCATTGGGCCTTATCAGAAATTGTGGCTTGAGCCTCATGTGGCTCCAGGCATTATACTACCAGGACATAGGGAGATCAAGGTTTAACTAGCTAATCTACAAAAATATCCTTTGCAAGTCCG